>CM040400.1:21811667-21989167 GCA_022702515.1 Ilyophis sp. 1 JC-2022
ATACAGAGGTGAAAGACTGCCAGAAATTATGAAATTGGGGGAAGGAGTTCTGGGGGGGTGCTTTTTCAGACCTTTCACCTACAGTTCTTTTCCCTGAAAGCAAGCTAAAACATTTGTGTTCTAGTTCCTTATTTTTGGTCTGATTTTGACTATAATATGATTATTCACCCTTCTCGTACTCTGCAGTAGCTGCGGTTCGGTTTTCTTTTTGAGGGAAAGAAAATGAACAGTGCCAGCAACTTATTGGAGCAATACGTCTTCATAAAGTGCATCACACTTCCTACGTTTTCATGCCCGAGAAGTGTCAGGAACGCACACTTTGAAACTGACAGGTCTTTAGTTATCGGTGGAGGTTGAGACCACACAAACCACCACGGCGAAGGCTGAGATTGGTCACACTTCTAATCTTCCTCGGTCGACGGGGAAACATACGGGGAGTTGCTCCTCGTTAGCAGCAAAGGAGGAAAGCAATTAAAAAGCAGTTTGCTGCCGGATGCGGTGGGAGCATTAGTCATATATTGCAGTGTTATTTATTTTTCCACGGCACATTCGACTGCGACAAGGTGCCAAAGACGGCAGGAGGTTACGGCGCGGGCAGATCCAGGAGGCGGGCAACAAGAATGCATTAACTTACAGGCGTGAGTTTGTTCAATGTTTTAATCAATCACATTCAGGTAGCAGTGCCACTTCAATAGAACAGATAGCAAATTGATCTCATAAGAAACGTTTTTGTTAAAATTTTATGACATTTTAAAAATTTTAATTGAAGGCGAGGCAAACTGCTTCGCCGGAGCACATTTTTACATACTTTGCATAAACAGCTGGTGTTGACATGAAAGGGGAAGAGTCGCCAGACCCCTCCCTCCCCCAATTTCATTAACAGCCCTTCAGTGTTGCACCCAACACCGATCCTCCCCTTCGTCCCAGCGCAGATACTGTGTACATGCACTCCATGATCCAATCAAAGGAAAGAAGTGAAGTAACGTAGCACTTCAAGTAAAAACGTGTAAAAATATGGCAATCAAATTGCTCTCTACAAAACATTACATTTAAGTTTAAATACCCTCCCCCATCTGAAAAAAATGCAATATAGAATTCTCTCCCCAAATATTAAGTAATAATTTTAATGATCTGCATAGCATTTCCAGTTTCTTTGAACCTTTCATTTACATTTAGTGCGAACAGCACTGAATTAAGGCTTAATCGGAGTATCGCAACCGCAGATCTGTTTGATCCACACGACTGTCACCAGGGAGGAGATTGTATATTTTTCACTGGTAAAACTGGATTGTGAGACGTTTGCGCAAAGCTGTTGTCATGGCTTCCAGCAGGTTAACTGAAGCTTGTTTGCACCGTCACATGAACAGTAGCCTTAGCTGTTGAAGGCTGTGAATAGTTTTATGCCCTTACAGTAACAGTATAGCCCCCTCATATTGGAGTCGGATGTATAATTCACATAGTGTATGAATGACATTTATAGGATAAAAAAAGCTTTTAAAGATGTTGTTCTCACTGTAACCAAACTCTTGTGAAATTTTAAAAGTATAAAGATGGAACTGAGGGGAAATGCCTTCCAATCTGTGTGAAACCCAGATTCTTATGGCGGAAACTGTCCGTCACTAATGGATGCTGGGATTGGGCTTAATGTACAATTGGTTAGCAACATCATCATCCATCCATTATCTAACCTGCTTATTCCTGGGGGGGCAGGAATACACCCTGGAAAGGTCGCCAATCCATCACAGGTTAGCAGCATCAGTGCAGTGATATTGCAGACTTGATAGTAAATTACATTCAAGATGGTGAGCATGGATGCAGATCACTGATTTTAAAAGAAAAACTTAAGAATTAACTAAGGGATTTTTTTTTATCTGCCCAATTTTTTTTTGTTTTTCCGCAACTTTTTTGAGATTCTAATATTTTTCGAAGACTGTGGGAACTCCTCTGTGCTGCTCCTCGTCGTGGAACTACACTGCAGACGACGTTCTTGTGCTTTTCAGTCGTGAACGGATCTTGTCATCTCATCTGGACTCCGCTGGGAACTACTGCAGGCTGTGCTTATTTTAGACGCACACCAGGGTGCACATGTAAATCTAACATCTCTCAAAACCGCTTTTAGAGCTGGCACGCTGCCAACTTGCGAAACATCCTGTGGATGTAACCAGTGCGGATAACCTCGTGTGGGCGATGGAGTCGCGACCATCCGGAAATTTACTGCTCGTTGGAGACCAGCGGCCCCAGGGTGCCGTGTGCGTGGTGCATGTAGGTCGCACATGCTGGATTCTTTATACACAGCCATTCGTACAGTATTTAAGGCCACAGAATTAGGGTCAGCTAGAACACATACGGTGCCCATCGCTGGAGAAGCTGAGCCCCGCGGGGTTTTGTGGACGAGGGTGAAAAGGTCCATAGATATGCTTCTTTAGCTACACGGTCTAATGAAGGCATTATGTACCACGTTGGTTGACTGACTTCCTGTGCTCCCGTTTCTCTTCCAGTCTTTGGTCAGTGAGCCTCTGGCTCTGTATCATATCCTGATCTGGAGCATTATTAACTGGTAGCTACAAGATTTCCCGAAACGGCCGACAACTAGGTCACGCTCTCCGAAATCGCTAATCAAGTCCTCGTCAGAGCGACTGCAAAAAATCTAATCAAATAAGGATGTTTCTGACCAACCCTGACGCAGCATAGCAAGCCATTATGGCTGACTGGGAAACTTAAAGAAGAGTTCTGCTTGTATGTAACATGTTATGCCATATCAAGTCCTGCTGTGTGAGGAAAGAATGGTCACAGCAGTAATTAAAAGGTGCATTCTGAACAACCCGATGCAAAATCTCAGGGGAAAAAAAGGGTATACATCCATTAAAGCGAGGTATCTTATTCATCAGGTAGTACCAGGAAGAGGAGACCAAAAATGTTTACTTCAATAAGTGTCTCAAATGTGTAAAATATTGCAGACAGTGAGGGCTACTCCACTGTTGTGTGCGATAAGATGGTGTGCTCCTGCGAAATGGCTGCCAGTTCTTTGAGGAACTCGGAGAAGAGGACCGTGGCCAGATACGTGCTCCTGTTGTGGGGTGCCAGCTTGTGATGGGCCGCTGGGTTTTTGAAGGGCCTCTCGGGAATGAGTTGATTTCTGACCAACTCTGCGTTTGAAGGCCAGTCTCCATTCTCCCCCTCACAAGAGTCCAGATGTGAGTCTGAAAGAGGATTGGACAGACTGGTGAGGAGGGATAAACAACAACAAAAAACCCGCTGCCATTCACCACAGAACTGATGATTTAGGCATTTATCAGCCAGAGCAACTGACACAGTTTATATATATTTTGTACTTGCGTCCATTTATACAGCTGGATAAAGATAATTAATACAGCTGACAAGAGTCCAGTGCAGACTCCCCGCATCACTGTGTTCCTCTCTACACCTCCACACGTGACCTCTGCACACACATATCATACTCAGCGGAGGCCTCTCCCCAGAGGACACTTCTCAGATTAGATGGAATATCAGGGCTGGCAGTAGGCCTTTTTGTCAATTCTCAATTAAACCAAGGGGTAATACTACTACCAAGCATGATTACAGAGTTAGCTGGATAACTGCACTTAGTACAACACAGAACTTGGACTGAAGTACAAAGAGCTGTTCCGGGATTTACTCAGTGCAGTTATCCAGCTAATTCAGTAATCCTGCTTCGTAGTATACCCCCCAGGTGAAGGGAGATCTTTCAAGACTATGAAACCGACATTGATGAAAAGCATGATGAGAACGGGTCAAGCATGAGACCGAAATGGTGAAGGCTAAAGTCTTACCTCTGAAGCCTGTTTTATTTCACTTGATTGACTATGTGGGTAATTGTCTACGCAATCTGTGACTCCTGACAGACAATCCTGTTATACATAATTGTATCTCACAGAAGTAGGCAAAATTGGTGAATTTAAATGATAGGACAGAGCTAAATTCAGCAAAATCAATTCAATTATAACAACAACAAAAAAACACTGCGTAAAGTGCTCTATTATTTTCAAATTGCAGCTTCGATCTTTGAACGCAATGAGCGTTTGAAGGAGAATCTGTGCCGCTTAACCAATCTTTGCAGTCTCAAAATACTGCAAAGATTGGCACAAATTAATGAAGTTGGCACAAAGAATGAAGAGCAAATATATCCACATGTTAATAAATTGGATATGGTCAAATGCTGCACAGTTTTGTGAATTAAAAAAAAAAACTGCAACAAGACAGAATTGAGTCAGCCAATTTGATAAAACTTTGATGAATTATGCAGCTACTTAATCACTCCATTGTTTATCTAGCAGGTTGGGAACAGTGACCATAAAGGTAAACTAAGGATGAAGGCAGGTCAGAATTTAGCCTTGTAGCCTTCAAGCTAACAGCCGCTGCTGGTGAGTAGAGCTTTGGCCCCTCCCTGCATCTTACCGCGGGCCATCTGGATGCTCTCTCTGGACAGCAGGCAGTACTGCGCCTCCATAAGATGCTCTGGGAAGTCCTTCCTTGCCGAGACCTGCCGCTCAATCTGGTTCTTCACCGACGCTAGTACCTGATGACAAAACGCAGGCTTTATCACGAGAAACCGCTGAGAGGCGGAGCGTTGCATTTAGGCGTTTGGCTGCTGATGTCATCCTGCGACAACCCTGCTGTGTGCATTTTGGTGGGATTTATGTTTAATTGCTGTCAGCAGCCTTCTGGATCAACCAAGTTACCTGCCTCCAAGTCATATGTGTGACGAGAACCTAACGAGACAGTCATGGATGTCACAAATGAAGTAAAAATTAATTGAGACGCAACGAAAAAATGTAGCAGCCTCGTAAGTAGAGACTCATCTGACGGTAAATCCATCCCCCAAGATGAAGGCGGAACACGGTTATTGCAATAACCTTTAAATGTTTTAGCGATGCCTTTTTGACTGGCACATCCGCTACAATTTACTGAACGCTCTGGAAAAACATGCTGAGGGCACATCTTTCTATTGAGGCAATAACAAAACAAAAAAAACATTTGAATGAGCCGCGACGTGCATCCACACTTTTATTAAATCAATTCCTCACGTCAGCGTCTCTCACGTACACCCCTTGATACGCTGAGATGTTTTAATCAATATTTGTATTACATTTTGGGAACATTTGCTGAGAAGATGTGATCATAGCATATGACGGAGAGGCATGGTAAGAATATGACGGTGTGTCAGCAAGGAGTTGGCTTTCTAGAGAGAGAAGGAGCAGTAGGTGTCGAGATGGAGAAGACAGGGATTTAACACAGGTGAGTGCCTCTAGGGCTTAATGCTCCTGCATGCTGTAATTAACACACACACACACACACACACACATCCTTTCTCTTTCCCATGTGGGCAGCAGCAAACAATTAGACAAAGGTATATATAATTGTCAAAAAGCCTTGATGGGAAGCACATTTCTCATTCCTATGGCAGTAGCATTCTTAGTTATGCCTGAGACCAGTAAAGTTCCCTCTGAGAGAGATTTGGCATACCCAGGGACAACACTGAGGCATTTTCATTTTGAAATGAAGTTTCTAGGGGTGTTGTGTATTGCTGTGTGTTTCTGTTTTTATTTCATTTTTTTCAAGTGGCTTCCCTGTAAATATTTAATCTTTCCTTCAAACAGTTGAGCTCAGTCGATTAGATTTAGTTGTTTACCTGTTTCCTGTTGAATTATGCATGAAACGCCACGTAGAGCGCTGCTTTGTAACGCTCACTAGAGAATTGTTTATTGTCAGTTGAATTGTAGAATTCTGCATCGGCTTCATGTTTGTAGAGCAGCTTGCGCTTGTATGAAATTACTTCCACATCTGATAGTTTACTGGTTGTTTCATGATTCTCTCAGGAGTTTTACAGTTTAGAACAATAATGAGTAAGTAAACTTTAGGGTTTTCAGCTCACAGTTACAAGTCTTACCCGTGGCAGTGAGTGAGAGAGAGCGAGAGTATGGACAGCAAAACAATTGTGCACAAAAATCAAGCTTGTACAGTACAGTGCTGTTCCGGGTAGAGGAGACAGTGAGTGTGAAACACACACAGTACAGTGCTGTACCTGGTAAAGATAGTGAGTGTGAAACACACACAGTACCGTACAATACAGTGCTGTACCTGGTAGAGGGGACAGTGAGTGAGAAACACACAGTGCTGTACCTGGTAGAGGGGACAGTGAGTGAGAAACACACACAGTGCTGTACCTGGTAGAGGGGACAGTGAGTGAGAAACACACACAGTGCAGTGCTGTACCTGATAGAGGAGACAGTGAGTGAGAAACACACACAGTACAGTGCTGTACCTGGTATAGGGGACAGTGAGTGTGAAACACACACAGTACAGTGCAGTACCTGATAGAGGAGACAGTGAGTGAGAAACACACACAGTGCAGTGCTGTACCTGGTATAGGAGACAGTGAGTGTGAAACACACACACACAGTGCTGTACCTGGTAGAGGGGACAGTGAGTGAGAAACACACACAGTGCTGTACCTGGTATAGGAGACAGTGAGTGTGAAACACACACAGTACAGTGCTGTACCTGGTATAGGAGACAGTGAGTGTGAAACACACACACACAGTGCTGTACCTGGTATAGGAGACAGTGAGTGTGAAACACACACAGTGCTGTACCTGGTATAGGAGACAGTGAGTGAGAAACACACACAGTACAGTGCTGTACCTGGTATAGGAGACAGTGAGTGTGAAACACACACGGTACAGTGCTGTATCTGGTAGAGGGGACAGTGAGTGAGAAACACACACAGTGCTGTACCTGGTAGAGGAGACAGTGAGTGAGAAACACACACAGTACAGTGCTGTACCTGGTATAGGAGACAGTGAGTGTGAAACACACACAGTGCTGTACCTGGTATAGGAGACAGTGAGTGTGAAACACACACGGTACAGTGCTGTAGCTGGTAGAGGAGACAGTGAGTGAGAAACACACACAGTACAGTGCTGTACCTGGTAGAGGAGACAGTGAGTGAGAAACACACACAGTACAGTGCTGTACCTGGTAGAGGGGACAGTGAGTGAGAAACACACACACAGTGCCGTACCTGGTAGAGGAGACAGTGAGTGAGAAACACACACAGTACAGTGCTGTACCTGGTAGAGGGGACAGTGAGTGAGAAACACACACACACAGTGCTGTACCTGGTAGAGGGGACAGTGAGTGAGAAACACACACACACAGTGCTGTACCTGGTAGAGGGGACAGTGAGTGAGAAACACACACAGTACAGTGCTGTAGCTGGTAGAGGAGACAGTGAGTGAGAAACACACACAGTGCTGTACCTGGTAGAGGAGACAGTGAGTGTGAAACACACACACACAGTGCTGTACCTGGTAGAGGAGACAGTGAGTGAGAAACACACACAGTACAGTGCTGTACCTGGTATAGGGGACAGTGAGTGTGAAACACACACAGTACAGTGCTGTACCTGGTAGAGGGGACAGTGAGTGAGAAACACACACAGTACAGTGCTGTACCTGGTATAGGAGACAGTGAGTGTGAAACACACACAGTACAGTGCTGTACCTGGTAGAGGGGACAGTGAGTGAGAAACACACACAGTACAGTGCTGTACCTGGTATAGGAGACAGTGAGTGTGAAACACACACAGTACAGTGCTGTACCTGGTATAGGAGACAGTGAGTGTGAAACACACACACACAGTGCTGTACCTGGTAGAGGAGACAGTGAGTGTGAAACACACACAGTGCTGTACCTGGTAGAGGAGACAGTGAGTGTGAAACACACACAGTACAGTGCTGTACCTGGTATAGGAGACAGTGAGTGTGAAACACACACAGTACAGTGCTGTAGCTGGTAGAGGAGACAGTGAGTGAGAAACACACACACACAGTGCCGTACCTGGTAGAGGGGACAGTGAGTGTGAAACACACACGGTACAGTGCTGTACCTGGTAGAGGAGACAGTGAGTGTGAAACACACACAGTACAGTACAGTGCTGTAGCTGGTAGAGGAGACAGTGAGTGAGAAACACACACACACAGTGCTGTACCTGGTAGAGGAGACAGTGAGTGTGAAACACACACAGTGCTGTACCTGGTAGAGGAGACAGTGAGTGTGAAACACACACACACACAGTGCTGTACCTGGTAGAGGAGACAGTGAGTGAGAAACACACACAGTGCTGTACCTGGTAGAGGAGACAGTGAGTGTGAAACACACACACACAGTGCTGTACCTGGTAGAGGAGACAGTGAGTGTGAAACACACACAGTGCTGTACCTGGTAGAGGAGACAGTGAGTGTGAAACACACACACACAGTGCTGTACCTGGTAGAGGGGACAGTGAGTGTGAAACACACACAGTACAGTACAGTGCTGTAGCTGGTAGAGGAGACAGTGAGTGAGAAACACACACACACAGTGCTGTACCTGGTAGAGGAGACAGTGAGTGTGAAACACACACAGTACAGTACAGTGCTGTAGCTGGTAGAGGAGACAGTGAGTGAGAAACACACACACACACAGTGCTGTACCTGGTAGAGGAGACAGTGAGTGTGAAACACACACAGTACAGTACAGTGCTGTAGCTGGTAGAGGAGACAGTGAGTGAGAAACACACACACACAGTGCCGTACCTGGTAGAGGGGACAGTGAGTGTGAAACACACACAGTGCCATACCTGATAGAGGGATCGCACGCTGGGCTGGAAGATCATGTTGGTGTTGAGCAGGAAGGAGCGCAGCAGCGGTTGGGGATAGGAAGCCATTTGGGCCAGGATGTCGGTAAGAAGAAGGTTTATGTGGAGGGAGTTCTCCAGCATGTTCTCCAACCGGGACAACAGCACACTAATGAAGGGCCCTGTGGAACAGGAGGCTAGCATTACCTTCAGCGTCATCACCAGGGTCAATGCCGTTCCACAGGCTTTACCAACATATGACAGCCTACTGCAAGCATTGCCAAGGTATTATGAGTATACACCAACACGATCTATTTTTATTACGCTGGATTTAATTAAAACAGGAAAATACATCTTCAATTGTTGCCAAAGCAATATCATAATAGGTGACACCAATATATTATTCTTAGTCATAGTAGTGTAGTATTCTAATTAATTTCTTCAGTCTTGACTGACATGAAAATGTACCAATGCAAAGTGTTGCCAATTAAATACTAATTATGCAGAACACGGTTATAAATAAAAAAATATTATATATAAATGTTTGTATATGAACAGTTTGAGAGGTGCATGTATGTTCACTGAAAAAATGTCCATCTTAAGTGTTTTAGTCTTGTAATGAGACTTAAAATCTTATTTATTTTCTCCCAGTTACAAAATTATTATTGCTCCATTGGCAAATATTGAAATTAGTCAAACTGTCATTGGCAATATTTTTGTTTTATTTCACAAAAAAATAATAGGAACAAGATTTTAAGTCTAAATATAAGGCTAAAATATTTCAATTCAATTTTATTTTTTACAAAACTGTCACAAAAACACTGTACTGTGAAGCAGAAGGAAACTTAGACAAAAACCAACAAATACTTGTTGTGATTGACTTATTTTCTATGTTTTTGCAGTGTTGGTCTCACCTGTGAAGGGAACTTCATGCACCTTGGTGCCCCCAGGGCTTTTTGGGCTAAGCAGCGCAGGGCTCTTTTCTGGCTCCGGAATGTCCGCTGAGAAGGAGGCGAAATCCACCTCTTCCTCATCCACAGGGGTGACGGGACTCCGAAACTCTGCCCCCGCTTTCACGGGACTCCCCGACTGTGCCCCCAGCGTCCGGATCAGCTCCTCATATTGGGACGCCAGGTCGTCCGCTCCCTGGCCCGGCTCGGCCGCCATGCCGCTGCCCTTTGTCCCGCTCCGCCCCTCCGCTGCGATTGACTGCTGGCTCAGGCCATTGCTGATTGGCGGCTGTGGCTCCTCCTGCACACTGGGGGCAGCGTCCTGGCCAGGTGATGCCGCCTCCGCCTCTGCCGGCTCTGCCTTCGCCAGGAGGTTGTTGGCCACGCCTCCGGCGTCCTTCTGCGCTACAAGGTTGTACACCATGACATCGTTCTGGAACTCAGACTCCTCGACGTAGGAGCCCTTGATGAGCGAGATGGCGTTCTTCCTCATCTCCTGGATGTGCGGAGGGGGCTCGGCCAGGACGGGGGGCTGACTGTCACCTCCGTCACCCCCGTCACCCCCGTCACCCCCATCAGGTTTGTCGGGCGACAGGGCGGTGTCGTAGCTGTTGTCCCACTCGAGCTCCAGCAGATTGGGCCGTTCCCCTGCGGGGCCCAGGTCCAAGGATTGGCGAGGTTGTTGTGGGCCCCTGGGCTGCGGGCGGGCCGTCCGCGGCTTCCAAGGCTCCTCTGCGGGAATGCTGGGGTGGTGCTGCTCCGGAGGAGGGTTATCGCCATCGTAGGGGGCTGACCACACCCGGCACTCCCGGATGGCGTGGGTTATCCTGCGTCGGGCGTCGCAGAGGTAGTGCACGTAGCTGATGTCCATCACCACCTCTGACCCCATGACACGGGAGTGCTCGGCTCCGCCCCCCTCTGACAGAGACTCATCCGTTTCTGAAATGCAGACAAGGAAAGAGGCGGCTCTGTGTGTAAAACCTTCACAAATTCAGTGAAAAAAAGTATACTCTCTTTCAGTTCTATGGTTTTACATATTTCAATTCTATGGTAACCCTCATCGAGTCCTCAGCAAGTTCTAACAGGAGATAAGTCTAACATCCAGATGTCAGTGGGTTTATGCTTTGTCGAATAATCAATGACAGTATAAGTAAAATCTGCTATGCGTTATTTGTCACATGAGGTTAGATTTATCTATTGCTAGAACAATGTACAAATAAAATCTACAGGTAAGCAAAGCAGATGCCTTCTAAAAATATATAGATATCACATATTATTCTGTCAGTAGTAGGATGTATGCTGACATTGTGCAGATGTCGACCTGGACATGGGCAGAATTTCTGAATGCATTTTTCTCTCCTCAGTGATCAAAGGGTATAAGAGTATATCTATGCAATGCTGCGTATGGCCCTCAGGCCAGCAGTTGAATAGGCCTGCTCTAAGGTTCATGCAATATGAAGCCTGTTTCAAAGGAATGCCTTTGAACATAAATCACCATCTTTATCTGCGGATTGATTTTAAAAACAGCAGGAATTCTCATATTTTTTATTAATAAATCTCTGCATTTTTTATATCTGCCTCTGGCAAGAAAAACCTAAATAAACAACTATTAATCTCTTCAAGTGGCAACCATGCACATCATTCTAAAATGTACACTATATGCTATACTGTAATGGTAAAATATGTGTTGGTCATTAATCACATTTAACCAGTATTGCAGTTTAAACTCCACGGCCTAACCGGAGTGCCAGATCTCAGGTGACCATGGCCGAATCTACCAACCACGGGCCCCGGGGCACGCATGGCCAAAGAACCCCCCCGTACAGACCATGGTCTGTGCCTATAGGCCCTCATAGTAGAGACTGTGGTCTGTGCCTATGGGACCTCATAGTGGAGACTATGGCTAGGGGCCCTCATAGTAGAGATCGTGGCATTTTGTGTGAAATGCATTGGACATGAATGTGCTAGGGTGAAAATTTCGGGCCCCTCACGGGCCCCAAAGTCCATGGGCCCCGGGGTACGTGCCCCGGTAGCCCGGTCCATAATAGGGCCGTGCAGGTGACCATAATGATTCCATTGCAGTGGCTTGTATAGGTACACTGGTGAGCACGTGGATAGGAATTGAATACATTTCAAATTAAGTGCACCACTCAATGTTGAGATCTTGAAATTCAGTGGCTATGTATGCTGAAGGTCGCACCATGAACTACATTTCTGATTAATCCCTTTACTTACTTGCTTATAGTAAGTTACCCTTCATCCGGGAATCTGCCTAACAAATCAATAAGTAGCCTATTAAAAATATTATAAATGGGTGCCTCATTGTGGTTCTAGTACCTTGGGTTTACCATCTCTCCAGTGATATTTTCCCCTTGTAAATCTTTTGTAGTTACAAAAAAAAACATAATGTTTTCAACTGATGCCATGGCAAAAAATTTTCATAGTAGTCATTTAATCTTACATATAAGAGAGAGCCCCCAAGCCCCCAAATAATCAAGCACATTTTCAGGGCCCCTACCATTGGTTTCTGGGTGTGGCCTGTCCGTGCCCTTTGACCAGAGGATGTAATCCAGCTGCTGTCTGAGGGGAGGTGGCCTGGGCTCCAAGGAACAGCAGGAGGGTGTGAGAGACAGGAGCTTGGCGGCAGAGATAGAGTAGCAGTCCCTCTCTCGCACCACCCAGCGCTGGCTCAGCATCATGTGATTACAGGGAATCAGGTACCTGGTGAAGCGGAGCAGCCAATCATGTCAGTGTGGGGGAGGGGTTTGTGTGAGAGCCAAGGGTGCGGGGTTCACAGGTCAACTCACAGACATGCAGTGTCAGTACTGAGGTGTCAATCAGTATTACCCTGCTCACTTCATGAGGCATGCAACTGTGTGTCCTATGATAAATAATATCAAAATACTTTCAATTAACATAACATTTTTTGACTATTGTTGTATTTAATAATGACACAATGTGAGGACTAGTAAAGTAGGGTTACAAGACTGAGGTGAAGTGGTATCAAACATTAACTAAGGAGCTCCATTTGTCTATATTGAATTGCTTTATGTTCAGTACCAAAAAGTGTAAGTCACGCGCTCCGTGAACCCTATCGTACTAAGCCTGGGGGGAATGAGGAAGTACTTACTGTACCTTAGGATTAGCTGCAGCATGACGTCTTCGCAGTGTAAACCAACCAGAGTGCGGAATAGTGCCAGGGAGACGGTGCCCAGCTGGAACAACACCAAGTCAGAGAGCAACATATGAGAGCTTCACGGGAACACTCAATAAGGCTCAGGTGAGGCCTTCACTGTACTCAAAGTCATAGTTTACAAAAACACAAATCTTAACCTAGAATGTCAGAACAGCAGATAATATTGTCCCTTTAGTTTTTTTTGGGGAACTTCACCGAAATTCAGTGTTACTGTATTTTATTGATGTTGGAAACTTAAAAAGACTATCTAGATATCTTCCTTGACACATCCTGTGGCCCAAACATGCCTCTACGATTCAGCCATGCATTACTGTTACATTGAGAGTCGGCTTGAATGTCCTGGTGATGCAAAATGCCTCACTCAGGCAGATTTTTCCAGGATGGGACATTAATATCTAGACGATTGCCAGATTGTTCAGCTGCAGAGAGCTTTGGGGCGTGGCATCCGGTTATTTACAGAATCCCTCATAACTGAGATTATGAGATGAGATCGTTACTAGAGCAGCATCTGAAAGGCTCACTGGGGCCTCTATACCACAGGCCAAAAAGTCACATTCCAGCCTTGTAAATGGTGTTCGCTACAGCACCCCCCACAACTACCACCGTGTAGCTTTCTCCCGTCTTTGTGAGGGTTCAGTCACAGTCCCCGGTGATTTCTAACCCGTTGGGGCAGGAAGGTACACAGCCAAAACAGACCAACCAACAGACCAGCTGTGAAATTGCTGGCTTGCTAGCTATTTCTTGTACGGTCATATAATGTGAAAATTTCTGCCATTATATATACGTTGCGGGAGGGGGACCTGCCGGTCGACAGAAATAAGTTCCTGTTTCATTCAATGATAACAGATTCCAACTTTACAAAGAGACTCGTGTTGTGTTCTGAATGGTGACAACTGCTCTCAGTCACTAAGAATCCAACAACATTCGAAAAAATCAACAGCAACGTCTCTTTCCAAATATAATGGCATGGTTACTCACGAACATCCACAGGCCTCGTTGTGTACAGTTTTTTCGAAAACAACTTTCTACCGCCAACTGTGCATATCCGTGCAAAGTCTAGCCCAAAGAATGGCAGTATTCTAGAGTGGACTATGTTGACATAAGCCCGAGAGTACTGGTGTGCTTTGGTTGAGACTTGTACAGATATACAGTGCCCTCCACTATTATTGGCACCCTTGGTAAAGATGAGTAAAAATGGTTATAAAAAATTCACCGTTTGGTGAATTAGCTTAATCTCACACTGAAAAATCCAACCTTTAATTGAAGTAAATTTATTATGAGAAAAAAAATCCCTCATCAAGAAATAATTATTTTTAACAAAACCACATGTGCCACAATTATTGTCACCCCTGAATTTATATACAGAATAAAGTAATCATTTTAAATATTTGGTCGCATATCCTTTGCATGCCATGACTTCCTGATGTCTGTGACCCAACAACATAAAAAAACTCTTGATATTTTATTTTCTGGTACTCTTACAAGCGATCCTATAACGTCTCTGGATTTGAATGGATCTCTATAGGAATTGGGGGGTGGGACTAGATTTAGCTGTAAATTATGCTGGAACAGTCTGGAATACATGGTTGGTAAAATATCTGCAAGTCAGCAAGGGTCTGAGCTATCAAACGAGCCTCAAACCATCACTCTGCTGCCAGATATACAGTAGATATGGATGGATCACTTTAAGGGTTGTTTCTCCTGACAAATGTTCCTATTGAACTCTATGGAAAGACAAGTCAGGAAAAGAAACCCTTCAAGTTATCCATCCATATCTACTGTATTGCTGGAAGCAGAGTGATGGTTTAAGGCTTGTTTGATACGTCAGACCCTTGACGACTTGGAGCCATTTTACCAACCATGTATTCCATACTGTTCCAGCATAATTTACAGATAAATCTAGTCCCATCAATCTTGTCAGATGAGTGCACATTCTGTGGATGAGTGTGTTCCTGAATCCCCTTAACAAAATATTGGGATTTTAAGTGCCCCATTTGTGAGAAAAAGTCGCATGCCCAAAAGCTTTTTGACGAAGTTGACTCAAATATGCGCCCCCAAAGGGCTTAAGGGATCGCATTCGGTCATGGTCTAAGCCTCACATGAGGGGGGAAAAAAGCATAAAACGATTCCTGATTTCTGGTGTTGATTTATCTCTTCTGACAGTCCTGAAGCAGTCAAAACGAAATGTGATGCAATATACACATTGACAACTGAAATACCTCTTATTAGCCTCTTTGACCAACTTGATCATGACAGCATCTCGCCATGACAACAATCTCATTTTTTGTCATTGGCAGCTTATATAATTAGAAATAATGCCTCAAGGAAAACATATTTATCTTCAAAGCCAATTTAATCTTCTGCGTGTGAGTTAAGCATACAGGCTTTAACTGTGACAGAGATTTGTTAGAACTGACTTAAAGTGCAGTTTTGTTTACCAGTACTTGAGTGTTTAATACATTGTCAATCAAACAGCTTTTCCCCAATGATGTCCAATCCTGACGATGACAATTCTGACAAGATCTATTTCAGCCTTACAGACAGATATAACTGTATTTGTAGTAGGACTGTGTTATTATTGGTTGAGAAATTATTGTGTAATTCATTAAGTAAATAAAGCAGAGGGTGCAGGCAACATCATATAGGTTTCCATAACTACACAAAAATGTGCCATCCAGAACAGGTCTATGGAGAGAACACACGCTTGACTTCCTGCCTCAACGTGACATCACATAAGGGACCCATCTGCACAAATTGGAGGTTATAGGAGCGTGCGAGTGGGACTAACTTGGAAAGGCGTGTTGATGCGGCTGACTAGCGTGTCCAGGATGTGCACGCTCTCGTACTGGTGCAGCAGGATGAAGCTGAGGAAGGTCTGCAGCAGGGCGGGCTCGGTCACGCTCCGCAGGAACAGGTCCAGGTACGCCGTGGTGGTCATCACCTCCTCCAGAGTCAGCTGGGAGGTTTACCAGGGGTTTAGACTTATACACTGTAGCACAGAGATCTATACATCCAGTCCATTCCTGGGGGCGTATTTAAATCGCACAAGGGCTTCATTTAAGTCATTGATTAGCCTGTTTTTCAAAGCCTTCATTGGCTGCTGTTTCAGCAGGAAGCCATAAAGGCCTGCAGACACCGAGAGATGTCTGCTATAGCACCTTTTCCTGGTTCAGCAAGCACTAATGTGTAACACCCACCTGGGTGAGGCATGGCAGCCATTTTGCATAAGAACACTCACCGAGTCACCGCACACACCTTAGCTATTAACGGAAGTTAGCTCAGACGGGAGTTATTTGCTTAGCTGAGTAAACTTGGCGGTGTCACCAGGGAAACTCCCTTATTGATTCGCAGCACTCACAATGGGAGCTTTAACAATCACAGCGACTCAGGTCCTTACTCTGGTTTTACTGCTTACTGTAGGTTCATCATAAAATGGACACGCTGAGTGTCCTTTCTATGAAAGAAGTGCAATTAAGTTAAGACGGCTCACTTTATTTAGCCAGTTGCAATTGATTATCTGGTTTGATTTGATTTACATTTGTTAGATCAAAGATCTGCTGGATCTGCTGGATCTGGGTGTGAGGCGGCGAGACGTGTGACTCACTCACTTTGTGCAGGGCAGGGGCGAGGACGGGCACCAGGAAGCCGTTGTTGATGTACCCGACCAACTGGTCTCTGATGGTGGCATGAGCTACCTAAGAAATGAGTCAGACTATATGAAACCGTAAATATGTGGCGCTATCAATGGCCTACTAATTGTAATCGATTAAAAGGTATTTTCAAGGATTCTTTTTTTATTCATCCTAGCCCTGGGAAATTAACTGCTTTGAAGATGGAATTGTGCGGGAAGATACTTTGTAAGACACATTACTTTTATTTTTTCCATAAATACATTTTGTGTATTTATACACAAATACATTTTTGGATGCTAACCAGGCTTTGCTAGCAGCAAATGCCAGTAACCAATAGATAGTGGGTTTTTGTACAAACTAGTAAGCAAACCTATTTGTCACAATATCAGAACACGGACACTGCTGGACTTGATAATACAAGACATCAAGTTTGTGATGTAGCAAGACAGATGGGCATATTAAAAATAAAAGAAGGAACCTCTTCTTGGTGACTTTAATTCAGACAAATTTTTAACGAATCAAAAGTACGTTTTTCCAGACATTTCTTCTTTTTGGGACCAAAAATATCCTTTCAGGGAGGATTTCTCAATTCTAAAAATATCCAGTTAGGTTGTGCTGCATCCATAGACCGTATATAATTAAACAAATAGCCTAGTATTATGTTCCCACTCCTGTCCTCTTTTTTGAGATCCAATATATTGTCACGCTGCTCTAAAGGACTGCGATGATTTGGGTTACCTTTACAGGCAGCCTCACCTGGATGACGGCGTTGCAGAACTCCAGGGAGTTGAGGAACTGAACAAGGGCGGGCATCTGCTGCCAGTCGTCCCTCTGGAGGCAGTACCAGTCCTCACTCTGTACCTCCAGCCGGGTGGGAAGGGAGGAGTACAGGCCGCTCAGCCCCGTCGCCAGCACCTGTGGAACAAGAAGAAGAAAAAACGCTCACAGCACCGCCTAGAGGCTCCTCGGCTCACTACAGGTAGATTCAGTCACAGGTCCATATGAATATTGGTTTGAACTGCTTTGGGTTGATTGCATGGTCCCAGCTAGTAAGAAATGCACAGAGAGAGGTCTAATTGTGAAATCCTAAATCCCAGTCCTGAACCTCAACTCTTCATTTGGCATACAGTTGCTGATCTATGCAGTTTTCATTACCACAGAGTGTCCGGGGTGGAGGCAGAGACAATGAAGCAGTTAGTTATTAAACTCAGACTCTATTTATACAAAACGCCTTGTATACAGTGAAGGCAGGGTTGTATTATCTCCCCAATTTATCAAACTGTCTGGAGAATAATAACAAAAAACTTAACAGAAGGAATAAGGAGGACAGACATGAGAGATATGTACCGAATCAATTTTTACTGAGAACATTTAATTTCTTTACACCTCCAACTGACCTGCAGACAGCTCGTTCGTATACTGCTGTTGCCCTCCACCCACCAGCTGCAATTAATTGAGATGCTGCTACATCAGGTGCAATTGATTTTTTGGCGCGCAGTCATGCTTAATGCAATCACAGCGACAGAACTGTTCGCACGGAAAGCGGATTGAGTTTTAAAGCTTCAAAGTCCCCGCTGCAATACTGCCGTCCTTCAGCAAAGACAATAAAACAGTCTATGTGTACTGAGGGGAATACATCCATAATATAAGACAAAGTTATTACAGTGGCTTGCTCAATGAACTAATACAAATAAACAGACACAAGGCGAGAGCAAGCAGTGTGTCATATTCAATTTATCAGTTTATATTTGTGTTACGCAGCAGTATGGAACAAGTACAACCATTCAACCAGATATATATTTTTAACTCGTTCAGGTATTCAGGGTACATAGCTTGTATTGTGTCCTTGTTTTTACTGGTTGGCTTTAGGACAAATTTGCATATGTTTGCATGAACCATCGTAGACCCTACCCATAAGGAAGCTGAGTCTAAGATGACCTCACAGAAATGAAGTCTGTGAGCACAGTAACATAAACAAATCGGACTATTTTACATCGCATTTGCATGTTGTGTGCATTCCTCATTCATCTGAATGATTTATGATGACGTGGAATAACACACAGCATGGAGCAGGTTAACTATAGTTTTGCTACTCTTGTGAATTAATATATCAGGCACAGCCCATTAGTTCAAACGTTGTCATGGCTGCATAAATACCATGAATGTCTCTCAGCTTCTATCCACGTCATATAATCACTAATCTATGTGGATTTAAAGTGGTGGCTGATCTTATTGACTGTACATTCCCATTAATCTACTACTACTTTATAGTATAGAAAATGAACACAGAAATATTTCTTCTGATGCCTACTGCGGATGCGTCTTAAAACAAATTATTGTTAACAATAACAATAAGATGAATTGTTTTTAAACTTATACATATAATAACGGGGATTAGGAAAGGATGTGGAAAGGTACAAGTTTGGACGATAAAAAGACGGAGAAACAGGAACCCAATCAGATCCACTGTCTATTCACAGTGGAAACCACATGTCAGCCCTCAATGTCAATATTCCGCCAGCCATTGAAATAATTCCCCGTTCATCTGTAACACAGCCCATAAACACAGGGGGAGTATTTCTTATTGGGCCAAGGTAATAAAACTCACCATGGCTCAAAATGTTTGAGAGAGTTAACCTTCACAGCTTAATTAGCGATTAGCCACACAACTGCAGGGGAAATTTATTTTCCCATTTTCCAAGGCTGGTTTAGTACACTGTCCTTGCGCAGTGCTTGGCCTTTAACGAGGCAGTATCATCTGCATTCATTCAAAGTACACAGTACACAGTACACAGTACACACTCAACAATTTCCCCCTAAAGTCTTACATGCTGCTTTCACTGATCGATAAACTGCATGTATGACACACACCCGCACACACGCACACATAGGATGTACACGTAAATTGAATTGAAGCACATGCACACTACAGTTTATATTTATATACAAATTAAAAATGCTTAAAAATAACCAACTGTGATTTCAGTAAGGCAATGGCTGCTTTCAAATCAAATAATCTCCCAGTTGAAGTTATGGAAGGCTAGACAAAAAAAAAGGGATATAAGAGGGGAGGACAGAAAAAAAAGTGGGGGAAGTGGAGGAAGACAAGAAGGACATGAGAGAGAGAGAGGGAAGGAAAGAGAGAAAGGGAGGGACAGAGAGGGACAGAGAGAGGGAGGGACAGACAGAGAGAGAGAGAGGAGGAGTGAGGCTCACCGGGCAGAAGTAGGTGTTCTGCGCAACGTGCTTGGCCACGGTGTGGTTCTCGGCCGACAGCGACATGATGAGGAGCAGCGCGTCGCGGGCCTGCTGCCCCACCCGGCCCTCTCGGTGGATGAAGGGGATGAGCAGGGAGAAGATGAGGAAGTTGGCGGCGCCCTGGTCCTCGCTGGTGTGGAAGAAGAGCTCCAGGATGGAGGTGTCCTTGGCCAGGACGGAGCACAGCTGGTTGAGCAGGAGCACCAGCTCGGCCTCCACGGCGGGGGCCCCGGCCCCCGAGCAGGAGCCCAGGAGCATCATGAGGGGCCGCAGGATGGGCTTGTGGTGCAGGAGAGGCTGCCGGGACTGGCCCACCAGCATCTCGTACGTCTTCAGCTGCTCCACCTTCATGTCGTCGGTGAACTCGCGCCGCAGGCTCCAGAGGAAGAGCTGCTCCATCACGTTCTCCGTCACCACAAACTCCAGGATGGGGCCCATGGCGCCCGCCTGGCCGCAGTCCTCCTCCATGAGCAGGAAGAGCATGTGCTCCACGTAGTTCTGCACCGCGCTGGCCTCGTCCCCCGGGACGGGCCCGAAACGCAGCCCCGCCCCCACGGTCCCGCCACCCAGCAACCCGCCCCCGATCCCGCCGCTCCGCAGGGGGTCGTGCTTCTCCAGGATCTTCGCCACCTTGGAGGAGAGGAGAGACAAACACGATGTCACCAAAAAGAGAGGGAGGAACAACTGGAGGGAGAGAGAGAGAGAGACAACACAGACATACACCCATGTAAGTATGAGCAATCGCTAACATCAAAAAGAGGCCTCTTCTCCATAGATATTATGCTCAGTGTGTCAACACAACCTTCTATACTCACTGTATAGTATAAACAACTGCGTCTTAAGTGTACTCATTTCTTGGAGTTATATTTTGTTCAAATGTATAAAATTGCTACCCTGATATTTTTGTATCGTGTATATATGTTACACAGTCAATGTTACTGGAAATTCATTCATTAATTTTCCCATTTTCTTCGTTTCATCTTTACGCTCAGATAAAATGTTATTTTTGTAGACTCTGGGTATCTGGTTCCTTCTCTTAATTTCCCCCACAGTTCAGTGTCCTCGGCTGGCCTGTCGTCATGGCAATGGACTCCACAGAGAGTCAGGTAAACAGGCTCTGCACACAGGTGACCGATTGAGCTATGATAACAATGTGCACGTTTACAAAATGGCAGAGGCTGCAATCCCACCTTTCCGTTCTCTTTCTTTCTGAGCAAAGTATTTCTGCCACACAATTATGTATCAGGCAACTATACATTCTAAGTGTCTCAGTCATATTTTCTTGTGGACTCATGAATAACGTAAGGCAGCTCATATCCGATTTCACACCAAATCTTTAATGCACTGATCTCAATTTTTATTTTGTCATTACTCTTAATATTTTGTCAGTTTAACAAAGCCCGGCATTCAGTTCAGGCTTCAGCTCCACTGACTGGTGCCGAAACAAAGCCTGTGTGTGTGTGTGTGTGTGTGTGTGTGTGTGTGTGTGTGTGCGCATACCATTTTACTCTAGTTTTCAGGGGCATGAGGAAATCACATCAAATGGCACTTTTGCTCTAATGGCAGGTTTCTCGCTGTAATCACCCAAAATCAGAGCAACATGCTTGCCAGCTTTTACAAGGGGAAGAGAGGACAAGTGCAGACAGCTGGTAGGGCACATTCAAGTGATCACCAACATGTACCAGCTTAGTGCTTGGCCATCTCAATAGGGCTCTGGGAGTTTACCTGAGCCCAGTGGTTTTTAAACACAATCATGCATGTTTCTGGATCCACCCCTTTCAGATTCAGGGCCTGCCCGTCATCGTTCCCGCTGGCAACCATGGAGGCCATCATCCAGACTGCTGGTTGGCTAGACCATGGCCCTGGGAGAGGTGGGAGGGGACAATCCTCTCTGGGCTGCTACTGGTCACAGTTTACACAGGGGGCGTGTCTGAGCACCAGAGACCTGTGAACACACAAGAAGAGACTTTTGGTAAATACTGCAGTTATATTCTTGTAAAACAACCCGCTACTCAGAAAAAAAAACTTGATATTCCTTTAAAAACACCTTACAGGCTTTTTCTGGTAGAGGAGTTGCACACACCTGTCACACCTGCTCACTGTTGCACAAAGATGTGCTTTTTTCATTAGTTTAATTAAAACCCATTTAAACACACATTATGCTCAAGAAAACAATTATGTTTAAAAAAAAACAATAATCCAGAATTCATCTGAAAATTGTCATATGCTTTAGAGCCATAAACCATAAATAATGCTAATTTACTTTGCACATCATATCTGCCATTTGTGGAAGTAAATAAATTCAAGATACCCTAAAACCTTAAAGGTTTATTTTCCCTCAGGCCATGCAATGCATTTTACTTTGAATTCTGTTATCATGACTTGTGGGAAATGTGCATATTCTCCTATAATTGACATATTTGTTGAAAAACACACATTTTCACATCTATCCACAGCACTGCCAATTTTGGATTTTATTTGGCTCATTTGCAGGTAATAGTGCAAATACTGGTACAATAATGACGGTTGTCAGCGGTACTTGTTTGAAGTTCATTCCTGATAAAGTATTGTGATGCTCTTTTATGCCTTTTTAGAAACGCTGCTCAGCCTTCATGTGCAAAAGTTTTGGTCCGAGAGCAGATACACAGTGTAATTGGCGTTTATTTTCAATTAAATAACATGAACACATAAAGGCACAAGACAGCTGTAATACGTCGTAGAAAGTCGGCAGCACACTGTGACTCATCTGTGCTAAAGAGGAATAGAAATACAGAGAAATAGAGGTGGGGCATTTGTCATCTCTTTCTAACTATTCATCACCTGGGAAGGGGCCAGATGGCCAAGAAAAGAGATTCACTCCCCACAAAAGATATGTCAAGAAAACACACGTTCACTATACGCCAGAGCTTCATCAGAAAAATGCTGATTCACTTCCTATAAAAGTTTATCAGGAAATCACTGATTCAATACACACACACAAAGTTAATCAGTTTACCACACACAAAAGCTTCATCAGGGTATCTTGATTCAGTTCCCTTAAATGCTTCATCAGGATACAGATTCAATTCCCTCAAATGCTTAATCATATACTGATTCAGTTCCCTCGAAAGCTTACTCATATACTGATTCAGTTCCCTCGAAAGCTTAATCATATACTGATTCAGTACCCTCGAAAGCTTCATCAGATACTGATTCAGTTCCCTCGAAAGCTTCATCATATACTGATTCAGTTCCCTCAAAATCTTCATCATATACTGATTCAGTTCCCTCGAAAGCTTACTCATATACTGATTCAGTTCCCTCGAAAGCTTAATCATATACTGATTCAGTACCCTCGAAAGCTTCATCAGATACTGATTCAGTTCCCTCGAAAGCTTCATCAGATACTGATTCAGTTCCCTCGAAAGCTTCATCAGATACTGATTCAGTTCCCTCAAAAGCTTCATCATATACTGATTCTGTTCCCTCGAAAGCTTAATCAGATACTGATTCAGTATCCTCAAATGCTTCATCAGATACTGATTCAGTACCCTCGAAAGCTTCATCAGATACTGATTCAGTTCCCTCAAAATCTTCATCAGGAAAACCCAGATTCGCTGCATGCAAAGGCTTCCACATGAAAACGGCAAATTATTAAATATTGAAAATGTTCTTTGTCACCCACAAAAACTATCTGGGCCTGTCAAAAAAGAAGATTATCATTTATAATTTTCACAACACTAATTATATCATTGGTGTCATTAAAAGAAACTTGTACCTACATTATTTTCATGTTTGAGGTTGAGACATAAATGGAAAGCTTGCATCATCAGTTCCTTGCATCACTTGTTTCATGGCTCTGTAATTAAAAAATATATTCAAAATGCCATGTAATTAAAATAATGCATAATTTAAAGTAATGTACAATAAAACTTTTCTTTAATCCCCTTAAACGTTGCCTTTCGGAGATACGAAGTGTTTTTTTCTCCTTGTTTTGGAACACCAGTGATGTATTACACATGCTTGGGACAACTCAACGTCGATGCGCCCAATGAGAATCTGACCTCTTGTCCCTTCTCACATGAGTAACGTCCTCTCAACCAATCACAGTCATCCCCTACACGTGCGAGAGCAGGCACTTCTCACACTGCAGTCCGCAAAAAGAAAAGAAAAAAAGGCGATGTCTTGGGAGGGAAAAGAAACACTGTATGCCATTCACATCTGGTTTTGTTTTAAAAAGCCGCGTGCTCTGACAACTGCGAGAATGTGTGGCGTAGGTTAAAATTCCTACCTACCTCTCAGGGATCATAGCCACTGTTCGCGCTCAGTTTCCCGGCGGCGTTTCAACCGGTCGGTTATATACTCCTTTCTCTGCGGGTTCGGCTTTCAGAGGTCGAACCCCTGGTGTGAGAGACGCGTCCGTGGCGGCGAGGCCATTTAGCGAAACCCCGGTGAGGCGGTCGGAGCCGTACTCGCTGTCTCTGAGAGAACAATTCGTACGCCTTCTTCCTATGAGGGGTGATAGAGTGGAGCTCTGGGGGTGTGCTGTAGCAGTATTTTGGAGAGGAAATGAATGCTCGGGGCCAGGGGACATGATTAAGAGGGTCAGAATGCTCCAGCGTGGCTGAACAGACTCCGCACACTAGGCGCTACACAGTCGAAGACGGAGCTGGGACGCTGCCCACTCTACGCAGTACACACATAGTAAAATACAGACCTGGGAAACTGTGTCAGTAGTCGCACCAAGTGACCATTTCGCAAAACAGGAAAAGAGAGTCTCTCTGAATGAGTCTGTGCCTCAAAGCATCCACATCTCAACTGAGCTTCATTCCACTGCAAACTAAATACTCTAACAGTAGAAATCTGTGTTGTAAAATCAGCACTCAAAAAATGTATATACTCTCACAGTATAGCGTCTAGCCATTTTTGTAGTAAAATAACCCCTCAAAAAACCTGTAATTAAAATATTATTGAAATTTTGTGGGAGGGGAGTAGTTCCATCAGAGTACCATGGTAACCAGAGTATTCAGTAATCCATTCACACGCTGCTTTGGATATTACACAATGCCCCGGTGCAGAGAAAGGTCAGGAGTCTGGTCAGGATTGATCATGAGGATTGATAGTAATTGATAGTAACACCTTTAAACAGCCAGTTTTGACAGCCATCGTCCAGATTATTACAGTATGTGCTTTATATAAACATGAAAATTCTAGCACAGGTGATTATTAAAGCCAACCTCACAAGACCATGAACTTGACAACAGACAACAGCTTTCTGTGAGTTACATCAACAGACTGAATTGATTACATAATAAACATACTCCAGGTTACATGGGAAACATACACCTAGTTGCAAACAAAACTTATAAAGTAAAATGTTTTACCTTACTAAATTAATTCATGATAACAGGGTAAGAGAAGGTTGGATCTTGTTATTACCAATTATTACCATTACCCTCTCTTATAACACATACAGTACCATGACCAGAACTAACAGAACCTTGCATGTCTAACAGAACATCCTCTGCTAAGTCTTGTTCTACCGTTGAGCGTGACTTATTGCAGCCTAAAAGCCATGCAGAAAAAATATGTTTTTCTGTTTATTTCGACAGCAACCCACTCACATACCCATGAGGGGCTTCATCTCTCAGCTATAAAACACACATCACACACAATCATCCTACAGAGGGGTGTGAAAGATCCCCTTCAAGGCAAATAAAACTAAAACCTGACTGGAGAAAAGATGCTCTACTTCCTCAAAATAAACCTCAGCGATGCTCAAAGTAGGGCGTGAACAGTGTGGAGACCGTCTCTCCAGAGAGACCAGCAGCAGGGTTCTCAAAGGGTACACTCCCTTCCTCTCTTCATAGATATATCCATGTCAGCAAATTTCCATTCATCGGTTTTGTCTCTCTTAATCAACAGTATCGTATTACCGCAGTAATGATACTTTTACCCTGAGATAAACATAAAGTAGTACACTCAGTATTACGTTTGAACGTGAGAGCGTTAGGCACTGAGAAGTATTTTTCAACAGGTGTGCGTGTGCACGTATGTCCATTCCTGTTTGTGTTCATGTGGACTTTATAAATGGAGAAAAAATAGAAAGTTTAATCCATTGCAGCGGAGAACCTTTAATCCTTAAGCCTCATTACTGCATAAACGTTTCAGCTGACAGTTGGTTGAGTTTGTTGCTCGTCTCATCAGCCAAATATTAATATCTGCCTAAAGCAAATTAGTGAGTGTGATGACTAGGTTGCCCCCTCGTTTGTTGCATTAGCAAGGTCTTCTCCTTATCAATCTGCCTCCGAGGCCGAGCAGCCAGTCCCACGATGCACCAGCGGGCACGGCAACACAGGGGCAAGGCCGTCTAGCTGTGAGTTTGGCCATGAGAGGGCGCACGTTTGAAGGGTATGGCCCTGCCCCATGTGGAGAGGTAACAGGAAGAAGCGTCAAAGGTTCGGCAATTAGAAGCCTCTGTCACTAAAGGCCACCAGGATGTTATTGGAAGAGTGGTCAAGATGAAGCCAGGTGAATCACGGGCTGACACATTCCACACATCCCTGTCAAATTTACCTTCATGCTACGGCCCGTATTGTTTGTGCAAGAAATTAGCAGTAAGATGTGCTAATGAAAACTTATTGCACGTACACTAACTATAGCATAAGGGTCAGCTAACAAGTTTCTAACACAAACGTGTGAAATATGTGAAATTAAAGCATCTAATTTGTATTTGTAACAGTATTCCTGTTTTTCTAATTTGACATTACATAATGATTATTAATACCATTTCAAACTGCCATTAATACTTCTACAACATGCCTCAACACAACACAAAGATGCATGCAAGTAATCTCATATAAAATACTGTAAAAACCAATTGGAAGACCCAGAGAGAAGGGTGCTGTAAGTGATGCTAAAACTGCCATAAATGTTTTCTGACCCCCCCCCCCCCCAGTGTGACTGGAGAGATTCGCCCAAAGCTCTTTGACTTTAATTTAAGAAAATAATTCAAATCAAATCAAAGAATTTATTTCATGCATTCTACAATACACACCATTCACAGCATGCCCCAGCCTAAAACACACACAACAGCAAGTCTCGGGGACAGTAGAAAGGAAACACTCTCAGTGGTATATAAAAGAACGCTTGGAATCGGACTCAGTAGGGGGAGCCAATCCTCCATTGACCGGTTCGGTGAACAACACAGCGAATTCAGTTTTTCAAAGTCAGTGCACGACTGCACGCTGATTATCGTCTTTAGGCTTTGTAGCCTTTGGCTAATCTGCAGATGTGAGCATAAAGGAAACCGGGAAGAAAATAACATTAATGATGGTATCACACGAAAAGGAGCTCCGACAAACCCAATACACCGCTGGACAAAAAAAAGAGGAGATGCGTTTGCTCACAGGGTGTGAACCCGATACCGCAGCGGTTCACAGTTCCCACAAACTCATGTGTCAGTGCGCATCTAAGGCCAGGGGAGAGTCCCCACTCCCTCACTGACACTTGTTACAGCAGTATTACATCACCGGGAGAGGGGGGGGGTCTGGCTCATCCTGCAATACCTTTTGAAAAGAGCAGAACAGTGATGGGCGGGGAGCATAACCCCCACGGGAAACAAAGAGAAAAGGTTCCCGTAAAGAAGTTGAATAGGTGAGAAGATAAGGGCCCTAAAGTGTGTGTGTCGGAAGAGGAAAACACCGCTTTGAGAGAAGAGTAAACACAGTACTTTTACTTTCACAGCCTGTGTCTTTCCTGGTTACTCCCAGAGAGTGCCGCGCCCTTGGGCGAGGCCGACATAGCCCCGGGTTTATTGTGCTTGCCTCCGTAAGGCAGGCAGAGCTGGTGTAGGAGCCAGCTACAAACGCCTACAATTCCCAGCATTCTACTCTGCACGCAAAGTGCATACAATGTTCCACAAACGTTGTATTTTCCCTGTATGCCAGGATTGCTCATATTCCCTTGTTCAAGCACGGGACAAAAAGCTTGCGTGTGAATACCGGGTAGGGGCACTGTGTGTAAAAATTGCTTGTATGTATGGAGAACAGTGAGTTTTTCAGTCATATGTTTTGTTTTTCAGTGTATGTCAGAGTAATACACCATTGGGAGTTAACATTTGCAGGACACAGGGAAATGTAGGACAAAGCTTGTCCTGTAAAAGACAAACCATCTTTGGCTAAAAAAACGGGATGTCCCAGCTTATACAGGACTGTTGACAACCCTTCTTTATGCACAATATAATATTCCACACAATGCACAAATATTACATGCAGAGCTCTGCACTAACATACACACACAATATCCACTGTACATTAATTACAAGCACCCACACACATACAGAACTACAAGCACCGCTCTAAACCCACTGCATACATACCACACGCAAAGCTATAAATCCCCCCTGCACATACCACACAATTCTCATACTGATGGCACACACCTCATGCCATAGGCTACTTACTGTGCACATCAGTGTTCCACACTCTCTGCACACATATCACACGCACGTTTCAAAGCCCACTGCGTGCAAACCACACCTCTCCAGCATCAACAACACTCTCAATAACAGCACATGCTGAGCCCGCACCTTATAAATACCATCAGTGAATCTTTGTTTTTTCTGTAGATCGTTTCCATGTCTTTAGTACATGTCAAAGCAGGGATGATACTGATATTAGATAGATAAATCCCTTTTGCAAAAAAAAATGTTATGTTTCAATATATGGTGATCCAGTATATTGCCTTTCTTGAGTTGTCAAAATGGCAATGTTCTGTTAATGGTTTCATTATCTGGAAACATATACCAATTAGCCTATATAAAAACATAACAGTGCCTTATGTGTGTAATAAGAAAATGATACATGATATGAACAATATATTATGATTTATATTGAATTCAATTATATGTAGAAATGTATTGCAAAATTATACCACTTATTTCCAGTGGTCCCAGTGGTCCCAGTGGGATATATCTGAACATGACCACAATAATGGATTATAAAATAAAAATCATGTAGCCTATATTGAAAAACAATATTTAAATTTATGATCCAATGTATTACATAACCTTTTTTAATTTTCTGGCAGGGATAAGGCCTGTTTAAATAGAAATAGCACAGGCCTACTTTTCTACTTTTCCTCTCACAGATGAGTGATGGTGGGTTCCTAGTGCAGCTCTGGAGCAGGCTCTCTGAGGTCCAACCATTTTTCCTCCGCAGTCAAGCAGAAGTGACAGCATCTGGGTCACCATGGTGACTGGGTCATGCACAGACCATTAAAGTGCCAGCAGCCCCTGAAATATATCCAGGTGCAGCAAGAGGAGACCAGATATCTGTGGCTATTTATAGGCGAGCATGACGCTGATCTTTACGACAAAATCAAAGCCACACATATCCGCAGCCCACACCTATTCACGCCTGACAGTTCTATCGACGACAAACAGCTGTTTCTCCTGGCCCCTGCCACTGCCTGGGAAATATATTGGGTCTACAGGCCTTAACCACTGCCAGGCATAAACTCACAGGAACTAGTGATAACGTTCCTTCGGCCATTCCCTATGGCTGTGTCCGAATCAGAGCCCTATCTACTGCGTTCAGTGTCCTGAAGCATGCAGAAAATATCCTCCATACTATTTTCCAACCGTACTGTGGAAGAGTCGTGCACGGCCATGCTCACGTGTTGTTGTTGAAGAAAACGCCTCATATTAAAGCAAAGCTGCACGTCATATTTATCAGACCAAAATGTTTGTTTGTAGTATGCTCCAGAATATGCTCAGCTAAACATTTTGCCTGCTTAACAACTTAACAACTCATCCAGTGTACTCAACAAGCATACTCAATAGAATGGAAGGGTGCTGAATCAGAGCCCTATCTACTGCGTCCTGTCTCATGTGTACTTTGTACTAGCAGCTGTGTACAGCTTACTGTCTGTTGTTTAGTATGTGACTTATAGTGTGCAAAAAACCAACCATTTTCCAACCATAGTGTGGAAGTGTCGTAAGACGTCTCACCCTTGCACGGCCATGTCATGTGTAAGGAAATTGTCAGCGAAGATGTACGTCATATTTATGCGACCAAAATGTACTTCTTGTAAAGTATGTTTCCGAATATACTCAAGTATATGCTACAATTAGAAAAATTTTTACTTACTTAAACTACTTTCTTGTCCAGTCTACTCAACAAGCATACTCAATAGTATGGAGTATTATTGAGTACAGACACAGCCTTTGCCTTTTCTGTGTCACCTTGAGGCTTTGCATGTGGTTAACTTATTAAGACCGACTCTGACTCACCAACCACCAGAGGAAAGAAAGAATCAAGTAGTGTGCTTTCATTTTTTTCAAGTATAATGATGAAGCAAATTTGTATTATTTTCCAAATAGCAAGCTAGTTACTTTTTTAAGCTAGTTGCAAGTCTTTCCTTACTTTCACATTTCCGAATAGCTTAAACATTTGTGAGAAGTTGGACATGGCACGAAGTGTAGGAACAATAACAATAAACGCAGGTAGTACTCTACTCAGATAGGATGCAGCATGGATGTGGGACCAGTATTCCTGTTTTTCTAAGACAAGGGGGAAAATACTGGGTCTTCCTGGATTCCTACAAGAGGCCTATAAGAGGCCTGTTTACCTGTATGACTATTAATCCGGTTCGGAATACAGAACAGACACTGTGGTTTGACATCTCACAATTTTGGTTTCCTTCAAAATTATGAAATGTATAACACTGGAAAAAGACCATTAAAACCATTTTGAAAAAGAAAAAAAGATCTACTGTCCAATAATCCAATGACAAAAATTTTAAATGAAACAAAACATGTCATTTATAATTAGGGTCAAAGATTAGCCAAAGACACCTGAGTGCTGGTGGTATAACAGGCTTCCGACAAATTAGACACTAAACCTGATTATGCAAACGGATCTGAGCTTATCTGTCACACTGACATTTCTAGAGACTGTGATGCTTGTAGTGAAAGTGAGGCCCTGATATTTAAAATGGAGGCCCTGATGGTACACCTGATTGAGGCCCTGATATTTAAAATGGAGGCCCTGATGGTACACCTGATTGAGGCCCTGATATTTAAAATGGAGGCCCTGATGGTACACCCTTATGGCACCAAAATATATTATTCCATACATGCAGATGCAAAATAGTGGCAAAGTAATTCTTGTTTTGTTATTTTTGTGACAATGTAAGGCTTTTATTATAATAATTTGACAATATTACAAAATATATAAATCATTTCCACCTTGGTCTAGTGGATATATTTGAACATACTGTAAGCAAAAAAATGTATTAAGCAAAAATATATTGGAATGTTTAAAAATACATTTTGAGTGCTTCCATATATTCAAATGTACTAGTTGTATTATATTGTCAATATGGATTTATTACAGTATATTTTTCAATCATTGAAAATATATTTTTGTTGCATAAAGGCAGGGACTGAGACAGTTATAATGAGAGTGATACTGACTCTCCTCACAGAAATGGAATACACAAAAAATATATTGAAATAAAATATTAAGACATTGAAACAATTATTATTTTTTACAATATTTACACAAATATACATTTTATTGCCACTTTCTGATATTACAATATATGTTTTTAATTCACCGCTGAACACATACTCCTAGCGCTACATTTCCATGACTACAGACTCATTCGCATGTTCAGACAGAACCTTGCTTCATTACCTAAAGGAACCTGTGAGGCCCATAGTGAAATGCCTGCCAGTACGGTGCCTCCAACCCCACCCCAGAGCACAAGCACAAGCCCACCTGACTTCACTGCCTGTCAGGAAGACTGACAGGCAAGGTGTGGGCAAGATTCAAACCAGACGGACCAGATCGGCAGTGTTCAGCACATTCCTTAGGCCAAGACTGCATATCCTGACTTGCTGATATGCGGAATAATCAAGACTAACTTAAAAGCGGCACACCCCAGACCGTTCTTCATTTAAATGCATGACAAATTTCACAAAGTGAAGATAGTTTGAATGTGAATACTATCTGGTGCTATTAGTTAGGCTAGTACCAGAAATTAACCTGATACTACTGTAGCTACATCATCATCATACCGACACACACTTTAAGATATAAATTATTTGAAATCACTCTTTATGGAGCATGTAATATAGTGAATTAAAAGTGAAATAATCTGTCTGTAAACAATTGTTCAAAAAATGACTTGTGTCATGCACAAAGTAGATGTCCTAACTGACTTGCCAACACTATAGTTTGCTAACATAAAATCTGTGGAGTGGTTAAAAATAAGTTTTAATTACTTAAACCTAAGTGTATGTAAACTTCCGACTTCAACTGTATATATACAAGGCCCTCCTGGCGTAATGAGGTACAGAAGAACACTACGAGCAAGTTCACAGGCACAGAATAGCAAGTAACACATCAGTGATTGGACAGTGGACACCACGCTGAAAAACAGTGCTAATACATAAGCATACAGCATTAGCTGTTTTAGCATACATGTAGTGCCCAACCAGTGATCATAAAAGCAATAAAACTTCTATAACGATATCTGTCAACGAATGCCTACAGCAGTCATTTGTATATAGCTATGTGTCTGTGCTGTGCAAAGAGAGGCATGAATCATCATTTTCTTTCCGATAATTAAAACTCAGGGCTTCAGACAAGGACCTGGCACCCTGGGCTGCAGACATAAGTGTGACTTATGAGCAGGAGGCCTTTCTGAACAGTGATAGGATGGAGAGTTCAAAAAAGAGAGAGAACGATACACTTCAGATCAATGTGTTTACCTTCCCCACTGATTCCTCCAGTGTGCTCTGCCTCGACGGGAAGGGTGTGTCTCTGTATTTGTTTACAAGCCCTCAAAAGGTGGAGCTGGGAAAACCGCACGGCCATTGACTTATTTCAATAGACCTATTTTACAGGTCGAGTTGCTAAGGACAAGTACATAACAACCAATCGCTCCTGGTATCGCGGAGATAGGAAAGCTGCAGTTCCGGGGGCTAGAAGTGTTTGGCGCTGCGCTGCTTATCCTATCCTGCCTTATCTCGCTTGTCTCAACGAGAAGAACTGTACGCCCATAGCTCGCATGGGCAGGCGTAGCACAAAGGAGCCTTTTTCAAAACAATGGTGACAAAATGGCCGCAGCAAGGAGGACCCTAACGGGGAGACAATAGGCTCATTCGCCGCAGAGATTTGGTGAAGGCAGCTCTATCACTGCTTCCTCGGCGAGCTGTCGGCACGCCGCGTCACCGAGCCTGCGGTGAGATGAAAGGCCATCTGGGTTTGGCATGAGTAATGTTTCAGAGAGGCGCTATCACAGGAAGCAGACCTCCGGGGCTGCGATACCTCTTCCATGCTGCATCGCTGCCGTCCTCCCACTGTAATTAGTCTATGAGATTGGGCCGATATCGGACCACTGGACTCCAAGTGCATTCGTCACACCACGCTCCTCCAGAGCCAGCAGGAGCCCAGATACAAATCTTCTTTCAGCCTTTTCTTATTTAGAGCAAAAAGGCACTATCAGACCCGGTTATATTATAAACTTGCCGTCTAACCTGAAAATAAACAATTGAATTGTCTGAGAACAAACTAAGCAGATTCAGATCACTGAAAGAGGCTAGTTTGTCCTCTTCCTGATGTTTTCCTATGTCTCAGATCTTGGTGTTTTTGGGGTTCCTGGAAGAAGGTCAGTTCCTGATGGGATTTTGGGTACCCATCAAGGAGCTTTCAACCTCAGCATACGGATATAATGTCACCTTCTGCTGATATATATAATTGCGCTCAAAAAGCCAGTTTCCCCATTCATTTTTGACAGCAAAAAAATACTTCCACTCATAACTGATGTTAACTCTGTGCATTAGAATTTCTTTAAAAATAGATTATTATTTTTCCACGGTCAAATTTTTTTTTTTTTCCACAAAAAATAATTTTATTATTATTTATTCTGGCCTACGTTGTATTTTATGCTTGCTAGTTGGCAACCAATTACATACTCATAAAGCTTTCACGTAGCCTTCTTCACGTCACTTCCTGCGCTATCCTCATTGTACATGTGACTCCAAGGGCACAACTGCGCATGTGAGATGAGCGCAAAATGAAAAGCTCCTGGTTCGGATGTGCTCCCCATTGGTTTCTATTGGCATCGCTGTCTCTACACATTATATACTCTAAGGTACCCATCCCTACACCACTATCTTCTATGTGTCTCCAAAATGCTCCTCGGTGCTGCTAACTATGCCCAGAGAAAGAGCTTCTTTAGGTCACATTCCTGGCGGCCTTGCAGTGGACTGCTCTGTAATTGCATTCAACAAAGCCACACAAGGTCACTGCAGACAGCTCAACTCAACTGAACAGCAATGAGTGCTGTAGATAACCTGAAGCATATTACAGTTATCTAGTTATTAGGGACTTTAAGCAGCGGCGGTTGCGGCGACAGCTGCAGTGACCGGTACTAATTTTTTTGTTCACAGCTACAAAGTCAATAAGCAACAACTCTTCCGAATCAACGACGGCAGTGTTCAACAATCTGACTGTAAATTATTAACGTTAGCTACAAAAAATGTTGTTTAAAAAGGCACACAGAGGAGTTACTGAGTGTCAAGTTATGTTTTCGACAATGAATTAATTTGAGTTTTTGTTATATTGTTATATGACGTGAACAAGTCTGAAAACTTAGACCAGTAATCGCGTTTCGTTCTTGATGACATGACTTCGGAAAAATCGATTAAATTAGCAGGTGTCTTTGAAAAAATGCTCTAAAATTGTTGAAAGTACAAGTTTCATCATCTATTGTAAAATGTTATTCCAAAACACAATAATATAGGAAAATTCACTCGTCTAATCCCCACGTTGTAGCGACTACGTTTGCCATTGTTGATCTACAGGCTACGGCGACAGACGGGAGCGAGTCAAATTCACGCATGCGCAAAACAGAACAAAGTTATTTCCAGTCGCCGCAGCCGTCGCTGCTTAAAGTCCCCATTAACTTACTGTAGGGGGGGGGGGGGGGAGGGGGGTGCACAATGAGGGCCAATCTGTTTTGGTATTTCATGCTGTTAATTTTTTCATTAGCCCCCAGTCATTATTCGATCTGACAGTTTTCGATAAAGTCGACATGATCCAGCTACATCTGCAGACTGCACGTTTCCTTGGTGAAAATGTCCAGTCAATAAACATTGGTATCTTCTCTAACTCTGACAGAAATTTTCTCTCAAGTGTTTTAGGTCACTCACACCGTGGTGTACCATTCTGATACAGTAAAACTGGTCTCTGAAATGCGGTGGATTAAAGAGCTGAAAAGTGCTGGGAGAATATTTCACAGGGCATTAAGTTCACATAGAGAGGGGCAAGACCAGTCCACCTTGTTTTTACCAAAATGACTGAATGTTGCATGTAAGTTACCCCAAACAACAATTACCGGGTTACAAAAATCCAGGAAACCCTGCTTGTCATGAAGTCTGTCAACACTAGCGGTTTGTTTGCCTCTGTTGTGTGGAGCTAGCTATCCCTCGGTCGTTCAGAGGGAATGCCACATGCCGGCGGTTCTGGACGCCATGTGGAGACTAACAGAAAGGTCCTTACGTGTTGTTTCAGGTACTTTCCACAATTCAATTTAGACACCAAAAGACCCAAAGCAATGAAAGACTTCAACAGCAGGTTCCTTTTTTCAGACTCTGCATCCAAAAGCATGTCCCATTCACGCATAATTTATGTGAATTAAATTACAGTCTATCTCACATAAAAACATATTTTCTCTGTGTATGCCCAGTGCTTTCCAATACCTCTTTATGGTGTTATGTAAAATGGATAAGAAAAATAACCATACAATATAGAGTATTAAATGAAGGCGAATTATTTAAACACACAGACTGCAGTTTGTAACACTTATCTGCCTTAAACAAAGCCCTCACCTGTGCATACTGTATCATATGCAAACATATGCAAATTATGAGCATATCAATGTAACGAGCACTCCCTCTTCTGTGTTATAAAAGCCTCAGGAGAGAGACTCAGACTTGAATCCAGGAGGTACGTAGTAGATGCTGGTTTCTGATGTTTCAGCCCTTAAATGCTCAATTTAACTAACTGATAAAAAGCACATCTTGTTTCCAAGGCCCGGATAGGCTGCTGATTAAGGGACAAACCTGCAAACACTGTGACCCTGTGAGGATTAGAGTTTGTGTAAAGGTGTCCCCCTCAAATCCCCGCCACGGCAGTCGCCAATCAGGTTCCGCGCAACGATAACCCTGCCCCTGTGCTCCCACTTGGGGGGGCGATGATCGTCTTGCGGAGGTGAGGATTACAAAGGACAATCCGCTAATAACTCCTGCCCCCAACAGCCCACATCACCCTTGGATTGAGTGACACTGGGGGTCTCACACGAGCAGGGTTAATCCCACCAACATCTCCCCTGGATTGAGTGACACTGGGGGTCACACAAGCAGGGTTAATCCCACCCACATCTCCCCTGGGTTGAGTGACACTGGGGGTCACACAAACAGGGTTAATCCCACCCACATCTCCCCTGGGTTGAGTGACACAGGGGGTCACCCGAGCAGGGTTAATCCCAGGCGTGGGGCCGGGGTTCAGGCAGGGCCGACAGCCGTCACTCAGACGCACGTCGGCGTGACCCTCGCTCCCGCCCCGGTCCTGCCTGCCACTCACCCTGCTTTGTTTTCCAGCTCCAGGGTTCCTTTCCCTCAATGCAAACGGCAGCAAATGAGTGTTTACACGCCGTAATAGAGAAACTCCAACACAGGAGACCATTTTGTTCTCAACAGGAGCACAGATGGACTCATGCGCACCGTGAAGTTTGTTACACCCCCCCCCCCTCCCTTCAAGCCTGCTGGAAACCCGAGCTGTTAAATCAGTCTCGGGTGTCTGAGTTTCCATGACGTCCCCGTAACCGATAATGTCTGAGCACGGATCAAACCTGCAATCTCCACGCAGAACTATTTAATGGATACGATTAGTTAGCTTTGCAAAAAACGAAAACCTGGACCATCACACAGGGAACTGAGGAAGCACTCGTGACTCCAGAGCAGGAGTGGGCAAGGAGGGCCAAATCTGTTTCCGGGTTTCAGCCCCCATCTCCAGCTCTTAAATATTGAATTAACCCAACAACTGATGCGTTATTGTATCCCCAAATGAAACTGTGAATTTGTCACATATACATTATAAATGGTGTACTTCTATTTAGCAGTTACATGCTGTCTGGATTGTGATCGAGACTGGGCCGGTTCTAGGCACAGATAATATAGGTGGTCCCCACATCTTTTAATTGAAGTATATTACTGAATTAAAAGAAAGATCATCGTGTTATGCAAAATTTTTTAAAAAAAAGAAACTTTATGCATGCATAAAGTGACCAGTGACATTGTTGTGTGATGTCATATGTCACGTTTCTGCTGGGTTCCATTACCTGTGAAATAAATCTCTCTTTATACTACGCAACAGGCTCCCTGCTGGCCGCATAGCGGTGGGTAGGCCTACAGGCAGCGTGTTTACTGAAAAACGTGTGGCCCTCTCCGAACACAGCCTGCCACTGTGGGCCGAGCTGGCCCGGCGGTATTTGATTAAGCCGCCCGTCCCTCCGCATGCCAGAGCGGAGTCACATGGTGCACCACCTTTCCCCTGTGTAGTCATGCGGTGCGGCTTGCCAGAGGCCTGCGCGGGGCCGTGTGAATGCTAGGTGAGTAACGCCAGGGCTGACCTTTTTTTCCCCACAGAGGGCCACTCTGGGGAACAAAGACGCATTCTCAGGGAGCTCTAATCCCTCCCGACATGCCGCTCAAAAGACCAGGCCTTACGCAGAGGCCTGTGCGCCACCTTTAACTGATTCGGTTCCTTTTTAAACCAGGGCTATTCAACGAGAGGCCTGGGGGGCCACATAGGGCCAGTCATAGACTTAGACTTCACCTTTTGATTACTGAGAAGGAGAGAGTAAGAAAAGCATTGCTGAAATGTATCAACAACAGGGACTGCGCCTGCACAGGGTTGGCATACCTCCCACTAGGCACGGAATAATAAGTCGTAGTCATGCATATTTCAGGAAGGCGTATGCTTTTTTTCATGTGCACAATAGACTGTATTCATAATAATACATTTGTAAACTGTAAAATGTTTGGCCGGTATGCAGCGGTTTGAAAAGAATATGACCCCCCTGGAAGTAGTCCCACTGCAGTTGACGAACCCTGCTGTAAACAGCCCCTACAGCTTTATAACGTCATTTAAATGCGTTGCACATAATCATTTCAGGAAAAAAATGCCGGTCGATTAAACTCTAAAGACGCAGGCTACATGAAAACACACAAGGTTTAAACGATACCATTGACTTCGGTCCATTAAAATGATTCAGAAACATGGTACATTTAATGAACAATTAGGCGAATAACTCCTCGGGTTCAGTGATCTCCTTCGGCTCCTCCTCATTGACTTCCCTGGCATCTCTTACTCCCAATACACCATATCAGCGGAAATCTGACACTACAATTATACTACTACACTACAATTATAGCAGACAACCTTCTGACTGATAAGAATCCAGAGAACATTCAGTTAAGTTTCAGCTGGCCTTGAGGCCGGCCCCAAATGAGCCGCTATCGTTAGCCGCCATCGATGCCAACGATAGAGCGACGATGGAGGAAGGCCAGTCTCAAAGCCTCTGAGTGTGGCCACCAGTACAGCGACAAAGATTGCCTAACTAAACGTTTCCTGAAATCCACTTCTTGGAAGTGCGTTTCCGCTTTGAGACCTGGGCAGTTTGCATGAGCTCAGATCACTTTACGCTAGGATGCAGGACCTAAAGAGGGAATCTCATGGCATCAGTGCGCCCCACGAGAACGGCTTTGACAAGGCGATGCAAGAAGAGCCGAAAACAAACATCCCATCCTGTCGTACAACGAAAGACTAAAACTCAGATTTATGATTTTATATTCTCACACATTCAAGCTGTTCAAGCCTGGTTCTAATATTGTGAGCGCTCTTATCATAGCAGAGGCTAGGAGTTACTGTTTATTCAGCCTTGCTTAGTTTATGTCCTTGTGCTGAGAAGTTAAAGGCTCTACCAGTGGCTATTTCTTATGATGTCATAACAGGAGTTGATTGTGGGCAATTTGGCCAACGACTGTTCTATAGGGTTATGTTCTATCTGGTGTGGAAGTGTGTAAGCGGGGCTCAATGCTTATGGTGCAGTCATTACCTGGACAGGCAGGTATATCATCTTGCCATTCACCTCTCTGTGGATGAATCAGACTTACTCTGATTTGCTGCAGTACAGACTATGTCGTGCATTAATCTCTGCTGGCACATGGTGCACATCTAACAGGAGTCTGATCAAAAGGTAATACAACATGAACTTCAGATATCACCAAGGCAATCTAATACAAGTGCTCAATTCATCACAGAAACCTGAGCAGTGCCATCCAAAACCTATGGAAATGATAGCCACTGTTTCCCCGCGTATTAGCTTTCCGCTAAAGGAGCAGATGTCTATGAGCTCCAGGGGAGTTCTTGGACAGGCAAATGTTAGTTAATCCAATGAATCACTTGTGCCGCACTCGGATCACGCCCCGAGCAGGGTGCGATATATCACCAAGGCTTAGTATCCCACACCAGCACGCCATGTCTCTCTCAGAGCGCGTTCGCGGTGGGCCCGAACACGCAGCAGAGCGCCGGAGAGAGTGTTTACTCTGAGAACTCTTCTCCACCTCAGGGAATGAAATCACCTCTCCGTCCTCATGACAACCGGCTCCAGACCCAGGGACGAGCTCGGTGGTATGCGCGTGGTCTGAAACCAATCGCATACACGATGCACGCGCACATTCTTATACGCCCAAACACTTGCACGGGGACGAGCCTATGTTTTGCCCATACTTGACTGAAGAGTTTTTTAAACCATCTGAGCAGCATTTTTACAGATGACTTTAGAGATTACACTGCAGCCACTTCAATACGAGTCAGAAGCTGTGTCCCAAAATGGCATACTCCCGTGCTCCGCACTACCGTACTTCGCTATGGGCTCACATGGATGCGCGTGCTCGCTATGCGTGCTCGGAGCATGGAAGTATGCGATTCGGGACACAGCCAGAAATTGACAACTGCTAAATGTTAATTCAAGTGCGTACTTTAATTTGTTCAGCTTCCTGGTTTGAGGTTTATTCTCAGCACCTGGCTGCTGAGAAGCAACACCATGCTATTTTAACTGTTTGTACGTCTTAAATATGTTGCATCTTTTAAAGTGTCAGTTGACCTGGTGCCATATCAGTGTTGGAAATTGGAATTGAGACCATTATGTATTGAGACCATTGCTTTTTAAATAAACTGGCTCTGTTTGTTTAAAACAAAGTTGTTAGTTGACTGACTGTATTACCCTCTGACATCAAGTATTTCTTCAGCATCCCCAGAAAATCCAACAAAGTAATTGAGAGCGTGGCAGACAAATTGGCAACAAAATTTTTTTATATTGACAAAAATTGTAAACTGAGAAAAATAGGACGTGTAGCTACAGTTATAGAATCAGCATATTCTGTTGGATATGATACTACAGGAAAAGATTAAATCCAATTAATGTTACAGGCTATTGTATGTAGCCTGCAGTATGCGGTTTGATAACTCGATAATTAGCTGCTATAGCAAATATATAATAGCAGTTCAATATATGTAATCAATCTAATCACGGGGGACGGTTGTATACAATCTTACAACTACTTATAATGATTGTATACGTGTATAATCATATGTGTCGTATTTGTGTACATGGTGTCGTCTTAACAAAACTGAATGCACCGGGACAACATAATATAAAAGTAGCCTATATGGCAGCTGCATACCTGTAGACAAAGTTACCTTGAATATAGTTCAAAGTTACCATAGGCCTACAAGTTATGGAAAGAGGGCGCATCTCGACGACAGTGAATTGCTATGGAGCGATTTCAATTAAAGCAAATTAGGTCTACAGTCGTCACTCTGAATCGAAAAGTCGTATTTGGGCAGGCTACTAGTTTATCCGCTTTTCTTAACAAATCTGTATCTTAAAATCTGAAGAGAACTGTAAACTTCATAAACACACAGGACCTGTTTCAAAACACCCTCTTGTGTTTTTACATCTCATTCGTAATATGACCAATGCTATGCATTTTGTTTCATTTGTGTTGTCTTGGTGATTATTCACACTGCTGCATCATAGAAAATACATTTATAATCGTGTCGTCTGCAAAAAATATATCTATTTAAATCACATTAACCATTCAAATACTATTTGTTTCCGCCAACTTATTCCGCGCAAGAAGCCACAAATGCCACTGACGATGTGGGAATCATTTTCTTCGTTTCGTCAGCTATACTGATATGGCTGACTGACATTTAAAGCAGCCTAAACACAAACAAATACAAACAAAACACAACGACGAGTACAAATAGAAACATTTCGAAAACATAAAATTATTCTTACTCTTGAATGAGGCTTCCATGAGGACTTGGATGTAGCTATCGATAACACTGAACTAGTTAAAATATCCCAGGCTGTCAAATAGAAACGGTATCCTTGCGTCAACCACAAAAGTAGTTTAGGCTACTGTTTAGCCTACTGTATAAAACTGTATCCTATGTCTAAATGCATTAATCTCGAATTTAGATTTTTAAAAACTGCGTGTTTGCTTTACATGTTATAACGAGCTTCCTTTATTTCCAATGGGAGTCGGTAACCTGGACTTCACTGAAAGAAAGGTGAGCTCCGAAACTAGCGCTTCGCTCCGCCCTTTTTGTTCAACTGCCTGGCTGGTGCTAAAGTGAAGCGCTCTCCGTTGAGCGCGGCTGAAACGTGTCATAATGCCTTAAGCCACATTGCCACAAAACAGCACATTTCCACTGTTGGGTCTTTTGCATCTCCTGTCACACCAAATAAGCGCTAGTACGCGCGTTTCTCGTTTCACTGTCATGAGTGATTGTAGCCTACAAGAATGCAACTTAAACTAATGAGGTTTATACGACGTTGCTAAAGCGAAGCATAGGCCTACACAAAATGTGTATTTTCCACAGCCCCGCTTTGGGCACCAAATAATAATAATAATAATGATTATTATTATTATTACTATTATTTCTGGACATTGTCCTGCTTGGTTGGAAACTACCTGTTCACACCATGCATAAGTTTGAAAATACCTTAAACTTGTAATTAATCCTCTCCACACAAAAAACTGTTCAGACTTTTAGCTGACATGCCAAACTTTCAACAGAAGCCTACATCCAAATAAACATGCACATTATTTACTTGCTCAAATTTGGTATTTATCATGCAGTACAACACAGTAGGCCTATTACATAACATTCACTCTAGAATGGCACAAAAATAAATCTCATAATTCATCCTTGGGGTTCATTTCTCAAATGCCTGTTGACTTTTTACCACTAGATTCATCTCAAGCTCCATGTACAACTGATAATATTTCTGAGGCCAATACAAGGTCGGCTTTGACAGTCAAGAGCGAATGTTTGCATCTGTCCTGAAGCACTGCACTGTAGTAGAAAGGACTAAATTGATACTTTCGTTTTTCAAATATCTTCTATTAATCTCAAGAATTAAAGGAGGGGGGGGGGTTACTTACCTAAGCACTGGTAACCTAGAAACCCTGGAACCCCACAGAGACTGTTTTAAATACATGTTATGTTCTCCTAACCAAATTGTGTGAGCAATGGGGCCGCATTGCATGTGCATCAATTTAAAACAGAACTATACTATACTATTTTTGAATACAACTGCTCTTCAAAAGCAGTTGGCATTTTAATAAGCACTACAGAAGCGTTCACAGAAAACACATGTGTAAAATAGACTGGTACACAGCCTGCTGGTATGTTATTGTAATGTCACCGGTTATCTAGATGATGCTGCAGCAAACACTATTATGTATGTAAATATGTATATTATTTGGCTTAAACATGTCATCAATGTGAATGTCATGTTCGTGAAGCGGTTCTACAGTTGAAGTGCATGGTCACTGTTCTGCAATGGCCTCTTGAAAATATGTCTATCATTTTTTGTAACTGCTAGAATATATCCTGCTCCAAAAACTATGGGTCGTTTATCAAAGATAAATTGATAGATTTTAAAAACCAAGTCCATTAATGTAGGCTACTGGAGCAAGCCAGCAGGATCGACTTTCTAGTCATGATCTGGCATAACAAATGTCAAGGTATATAGCGACATCTAGTGTTATGAAAATGAAATAGACTCTCATCGAGTATTTAGACATGTGAACATTGTTACGTGTAGACTGCCAGTCTTGGCATAGAATGACTTTGAATTGAACTGTTAAATGTTGGAACTGAAACTAAACACAGCAGCTCAATGAACAGTATTGTGTCTTTTGAAAGTTAAATTCTGCTTTACATGAAGGTGCATTTTCTGTTCCAGAATTTATTGTATTTTAACTGGAGCTGGTGCTGCCTGGTACTGCCATACATGGGAGATACACAGCCAACACTATGATCTGCCATTATAGAAACAGTTACAACAAATACTAGGCTACACAACAAATACAACTTTTACGGTCAACAAACTTCCCTGCTGATAACAGCGACCAACTGAACTGTATGCAAAATGGCACGATTTCCCCTGTTTGGTAATTCATTTTTGCTGCTGACCTGCCCAAATGAGTGTTAAATGTGACATTAAAATCACAATAATTGTAACATTATTTCATTTGAAAATCCAAAGAAAAACATTATCAGTGAAGACTAGCATGACCAAGTGGACCTACCAGCATTAGGGCCAAAATCATTTTTAAAAATTCTATACCGGTTCCGATACCGATGTCTGGGATTCAATGCCGATACCAATACGATACTTTGTTCAATACCTTTCTTTGCTGAGTGTAAGCAAAGATTCATTCATTCATTTTCTACAATATCCGGGGAAATAATTGTCATTTAACAAAACAAGCCAAAACTTCTCAAATGCTTCAGTGAGTTTCTGTTTTGTCAACTCAGCTGTATCAAATAAAGTAACAAAATTATGATTTAAATCAAGCAATATCTGATCAAAAAATAAAAATAAAAAAAGAGTCCGAAACCCCCCTGGCAGGGATACAAATTTTGTACTTAACAGATAATTTAAAAAATATACAGTGCTGTGAAAAAGTTTTTGCCCCCTTCCTGATTTCCTCTATTCTTGCATATTTCTCACACTGGATGTTTTTTTCATTTTTACACAAAATATATATTTTTTTTTTTAGGGACCTGAGTAAACAAATGACACATTTTTTTTTTTACTATTTATTTTTATTTAGTGAACAATATCCAACAACCATTTCCTTTGTGTGAAAAAAAAAAAATGCCCCCCCCAAAATGCTGCCAGCCAGTATATAAAGTAATCAATTGTAATATTGGTCACATATCCCTTTGCATGCCCATGACTTTGATGTCTTCTTTGACAACAATATCAAAAACTCTTCAAATCTTATTTTCTTTTTTCTTTTCTCTACAACACATATAACCTCTCTGCCTCCTCTTGAATCTCTAATGAATTTGGGGGGGGGGGGGGGGGTAGATAGTTAAGTACACTGAAATGGGATGGAAGTGGGGGTTGGCATGGTTGGCTAAATTTTCCTATTGAACTATATGGAAAAATAAGTAAGAGACAAAACAAACCCTAACCATCTCCATTTTTTTTTTCATCAATAGGAAAAAAAAAATCTGTAAAAGAAAACTACTCTTAAAGTATTCCATCCCATCTATGCATATTATTTCAGGCAGAGGTTTGATGCTGATTTCTGTTTTGACTGATGACCACTTATGAGAGCCAAGAGCCATTTAGCCAACCCCAGTGTTTTTCCAACTTTTTTATAAATTAAATCTAGGATCTCATGATAATGCAAGGATATGTCCAAATGATTATACAATGATTACTTTATTTAACATTTTGCTGCAGTTTATTGTAAGGGGCAATACTTTTTTCACACAAGGGAAATGGTTTTTGGATTTATTGTTCATTAAAATAATTTAAAAAAAAAAAAAATAAATGTGTTTTTTGTTTTAAATCAATCCTCCCATCATTATTATAATTTTTCTAAAAATCTAAAAAAAATGAGACATGAAAAAAAATAAAGGAAAAATAGAGGAGGGGAGGAAAAAAAAAAACTTTTTGTATATCTATAATGATCTGTTAAGTACTAAAAATTGATACAGAATGCCTGAACATTTGTCAATACTAGGTTCTACGGACATGATTTGGTCGGTGCTCAAAAAGTACAGCGGTTCGAAACCCAGCCATAACCATCTTGAATAAACTGGTCTATCAGCACAGCTATTTCTGATTATCGGCTGCAAGCTGGTCTATCAGCATTGGGATTTATTCTGGTCTATGGTGCTTTTCCAGCAGGTGGTTTTAAACTTCACGCACAAATTAAACAGTAACAAGCATACAAGCTAAAGTGTACGAGTGTGAAGTGGCAAATCCAATGTTTGGTAGTTCACCGAGGGATTCAATGTTTGGGGAGGGGGGGCAATAATGGAACTGACTATCCAGGGCCCCATGACGGGAGGGATCCTCGAAAAATCTGGACTAAAAAGTTTGCATTGGGAAGGGGGCCCACAGAGCTGGCCCATAATTTCGTGCTACACCCCTGCATAAACCAATAGTGTCATTACAGTTTATCCATCACCATCCTTTGCAATAGCCTACATTTCAACTTTTAAGGAATGGTATTTTAAACCTGCAAAATCCAGTGTCACCTATGCTATAATTAATTATACAAATATAATTAACAAAGCAGCTACAGAATACACGGTCAACTTGTAGCCTCGGCCGACAGTTAACACCAATAAAGGCTGCGTTTAGGTTCCAATTAAAACTACTTGTAGGCTATAATTAGGCGTGTTCAGTGTTTCACAGCTATCGTGAATTAAAACTCTGCTCTTACTCCCGCCGCAGTATGAAAAATAGTTTTGAGGTTGGATCACTCTGTGATGTTGGCCTGTTTTTATTTCATTTAAAAAATGTATTCGCTTGATAAATTGGTAGTCTGTGAGTAGGGTAGCATATAGTTCTGAGAGTAGGCTACCAATTATCATGCAGCAACGAGTTCGAATAATTAGCATACAGTGAGGTGGGCAAAGCAATCGCTCTATATCCTTTTAACATTTAATTAAAAGTCAATACAATGCCACGAATACATTGTACTCTGTCGACAAGCTGAAGTTAACAGACCGTTTATTCGCCTTTTTATTAGCCTCGACACAGAGGCTATTAACCGTCCTTTTGCAAATCTTTTGGTCAGTCAGCTGTGTTCGGACTAGGCACCACCTCCATTTGTTAAACGAAAACCCCTGGGTTTCCTGTTGACAGAATATCTCGGCCCTGGAAAGGCAGACTAGTTTTAGCTTTTTTCTGCTATTAACGAAATAACTGTCATGTATATAACTGGAAGCAATATACCAGCTAACCACTAAAGTATATATTTTTAACCGGTATGTTTGTATACATTTAGGCGGAGTTATTTTTCGTAACTTGGAGCTCCGTCTGACTGTACACAGCGCGTTTCCACGGCGATTGAGACTGAATCCATTTGCTTGGTCCGCGGATAAGCGAGCGAAGCTAGTTAACGGGTTTGATTTTCTGTTAATTAACGCGACAGGTTCCTCTGTGCATTAAGTCCCCAGATGGCTGAAGCTAGGTTTGAAGAGGAGGAGCCGAGAGAGTTCAGGGAACCCGCAGTTTTGCGGAACCGAAGAGGACAGTCAAACCCAGCAACAGGTAAATGAGAAAAAAAACAAAATAACAAAAAAGCCATAGCAAGCTAACTCATGTAGAGATCTTGTAAGACTGTTCTTTCCCGATGTCTCCGTTTGGCTTGCACCGTGTTGTCACTTGAATCATGACTGTCAATTCGTTGTAATTAATGTCGCAATTGAAAGAATCAAAGTAGACGGGCGCAGCTGTTATTGTGATTCCTACACACCTAATCGCTTTGTTTACGATTTTACCAAAGCAATTAGGCCACCATTAGGCCACTATTTTATGATGCTCTACCGTCCTGCAACCTCATGCTCAAAATATCTCGGATGCAAGTCTGCTTTCTAAAGAATGAGTCACGGCTTCACAATATTGACTATGCTGCATAGCCAACCCATCATAATAACCTGTAGTAAGTCTGTTACAGTTTGATGCAGTCGCCTACTATGTATAGGCTAATATTATTTAGTTGTATGAATTAACAGTAGTCTAAACGCTTCAGTCCTAGGCTATCAAGACAAAAAATATGAAAATCATGTTGTCTGAAAGAGAAATGTCCTGAACGGCGATTTTTGTGTTCCTCCACTGGGAAAATTGATTTCCTTTTTAGGAAAACAGAACCCATAAATGTGTCCAGACTGTCCACTCTACAGGTAGCCTAGAAATCTGATGAAACCAGTCAAGCTGTTATAGCATATAAGCTAAGAAATGTCTCTGTTTTCACTGAATGACCTCGCTGCGTTTCTTTCCATTCACTTTCAGGAATCAGTCATTTTTATTTAAATTCATTTTTTACATAGACGATAGGACACGTATATTAATTCATATTAACAATAAAAAAATCTGTTTGGATTGAAAGTAAGAAACCCTTAGCCCCCACACAGTTTGTTTTGTCGAGTGAAAAGACTATTTCTGGGATTACTTGGGTAGTAAGCAGTTTGTGTTGAAGTTGCATGTTTACATTAAAGGAATGTTATGTTAATGTTTGGTTTGTTTATTACATGGCTCTCATTGCACTGCCCTGTGAGAAATGTGTCTCGATTCACCTCCATCTCCAAGCTCTCTACTTGCACATGCACCTATTATAACAGATGTGACGTTCCTGTGTCAGGTTATAGCACCTTCACAATGACTGCAGTGAAAACGCTGGCCAGGCTTGGGAGAATTGCGAGTGTCATCTCCTCTGACTTTCCCAAGTTATTCAACAGGTTTATCAATCTACTGACGCCTACTACCACTCATCACCTGTTCATATAAACACTCATATTCCGCTGGGTGTCTCACCCTCCTGGGGAATTTGGATGATATGTGTTTTTTGGGCAGTTAGCCTAATGTATTTATTAATTATAACAATCTTTGCACTTTTAGGCTTTCGAATGTCATTGTAAAATCATTCGTAAAATCACAGGAATTTGTTTAGTCAGAGCTGGAACTTTTTTTGCACAAGAGAATGTATTGACATCCAATCAGCTGGACATGTATTCATTCTCTTACTAAAACTTTAATTTGTTTTTCTCTCAGTGTTGAATGAGAGAGCCTGTTCACTCAACAGCACAACATGCTCTCTCACTGTTTCACCGTTCTGGCATTCATGTATATTTTAACAGTCATCCCACCGTGTTTTCCCCAAAGTGCGTCTGTTCGCCCTCTGGCCGCAGTCTAGTCTGACGCTTCTGTGTGCTTGTAAAAGGGGGGGGGAAGCCCATTTCGGTCTACGCGTTGGGACAGGTGCAACGTTCACAGCTGATTGCGGCACCTGCTGTCCCTACCTGACAAGCGGGCTAGGGTTTGATCGTCAGTTTCTGTCAAGCGGGACAGTTCAGTTTTACTTGTTATGCTTTTTAGAATCTAGCAAAGTAATTTATTTTTTTGTTGTTTTAACTGTAGAAAATGTTTCAAATTACAAGGAGTAACAATGGTTATGCTGTGATATACTGTAAACATGTAGGTTATATAATATGATTTATTCTACAAAAATCTATAAATAACTTTCCTCCCTGGATCTCCAGATGAGGGCTACAACCATTTTTCTTATAGGCTCTGTTTAATTTTTCACGAATGCTAATTCGTAATATTAGTGAGTAATTGGTGTTATTTAGGCAATTTTTCCGCAGTAGGAGCACACCTGACTGCAGGATAATGGTACTTTGATAATTATTTTTTGGAAAGTGATGTTCTACCTCCAGTGAGTTAGATGCGCATTATCTGTTCCATTATAATTAGCTTGTTTCTTTCAAAGTGCTCTTAATTATTTTCATATTCACAATTTCATATACATATCGGGTCATATTGTATGTTGGTTGGTTCATTTACAATGTATTTGAACTGTTTTGGCTGATGTGGAGGGAGAAGGAATTAAGTAGTGGTTAAGATAAAAGTACAATCATTGTTTGAATCTTTAAATTTGGATAACTTTGATGCTTCGCCTCAATAGTTCATGAACATCCAGCTGTAATATATCTTTTTACCACAGAAAGTGTTGCCAATTTCATTTCACAATTGAGTTGGATTTGAATTGCTTTTAAAGTAGTTAGAAGAAACCCCAGTGTTTGTTTCCAGTATATTCACTCATTTAAATAGTTCTGATGAGTTGTCATTTAATCATGATGGTTATTGTTTTGTAAATGATATGATCTTGTAAATATCTTTCCGTGTCACACTGCTAACAATTGCACAAAATGGTTACCACCTCCCAGGTTTCTGAGTAGAGGTTCATATTGAACATTTTATCACCCAGATAGACTGAAAAGCACTTTGGGGCACACAGAAAATTGCTTCCTATAAAGGGTGTCTTCAAGCCACCCCCTGATCTTACGAAGCAGCAAGATAGTTTTTTTCCCCATATGTGCAAACTAGGTTGTGTTTCTGTGCGTGTGGAGCTCAAGAGTGTAGAGGTCAGGGAGGCTTGTTGAGGCTGACATTTTTCTGCTGGGTAAATAAACTCAGTGGGAGGAATACTAAAACGCGCTGTATCTGGGACACTCAGTGAAGCTCATCCAAATCCTTTATATGGCTGGACAAGAAACAGCTGTTGCTCTCCTTGATACCCCTCCCGCCCCTTCCTGTTACCCTTCACCATCATGACACCCACCCCCCAACCCCAACCCCCCCGTCCTGTAATGTGTTGGCTTTGGCCTGCCTCTGACCCCACAGTGTGAAGCCTGGGCATGGATAGGATAATGTTACTGGGAATACTCTTACTTTCAACTCCTCCATGAAAAAGGCATACCTCTGTGATGAATGTGAGCATGTGTGTGCAGATACTGTGCTGAGTAGTCGCAGGTTGTGGTTGCATTGAGTAGTGCAGTGGTGATGGTGTGGTGGTGTTGGGTAGTGCAGTGGTTGGGGTGTGGTGGTGTTGGGTAGTGCAGTGGTTAGGGTGTGGTGGTGTTGGGTAGTGCAGTGGTTGGGGTGTGGTGGTGTTGGGTAGTGCAGTGGTTGGGGTGTGGTGGTGTTGGGTAGTGCAGTGGTTAGGGCGTGGTAGTGTTGGGTAGTGCAGTGGTTAGGGTGTGGTGGTGTTGAGTAGTGCAGTGGTTAGCGTGTGGTGCTGTTGGGTAGTGCAGTGGATAGGGTGTGGTGGTGTTGGGTAGTGCAGTGGTGATGTTGGGTATTGCAGTGGATAAGGTGTGGTGCTGTTGGGTAGTGCAGTGGATAGGGTGTGGTGCTGTTGGGTAGTGCAGTGGTTAGGGTGTGGTGATGTTGGGTATTGCAGTGGATAAGGTGTGGTGCTGTTTGGTATTGCAGTGGATAAGGTGTGGTGCTGTTTGGTAGTGCAGTGGATAGGGTATGGTGCTGTTTGGTAGTGCAGTGGTTAGGGTGTGGTGATGTTGGGTAGTGCAGTGGTTAGTGTGTGGTACTGTTGGGTAGTGCAGTGTTTAGGGTGTGGTGCTGTAGGGTAGTGCAGTGGTTAGGGTGTGGCGATGTTTGGTAGTGCAGTGGTTAGGGTGTGGTGCTGTTGGGTAGTGTAGTTTTTAGGGTGTGGTACTGTAGGGTAGTGCAGCGGTTAGTGTGTGGTGATGTTTGGTAGTGCAGTGGTTAGGTTGTGGTGCTGTTTGGTAGTGCAGTGGTTAGGGTGTGGTGATGTTTGGTAGTGCAGTGGTTAGGGTGTGGTGCTGTTGGGTAGTTTGTTTTTTGGTTGTGGTGATGTTTGGTAGTGCAGTGGTTTGGTTGTGGTGCTGTTGGGTAGTGCAATGGCAAGGGTGTGGTGCTGTTGGTGTCTAGTTTTTAGGGTGTGGTGCTGTTGGGTAGTGCAGTGGTTATGGTGTGGTGCTGTTGGGTAGTGCAGTGGCAAGGATGTGGTTCCATTAGTGCGGTGTTGAGGTTGTACAGTAGTCATGTTGGGTAGCTTGTTGAGGTCAGGGCCCCCAGATGTGTGGGATTTTTTGTCTTGTGTGTGAATTCGGGGATAACGTTAATGTTACTTAACACTCACACCAGATGGAGCGGGAAGTGACAGTGCAGCATTACTCCCACTGACTCATCGCCCCACAAAACAAACGCTGCCAAGCAGTAAGCCTGGAAAGCCTTTAAGGCTTTGTCCCTTTCAGGAAAGGAAGAGGGGGACAGTGATCAAGAGACATTTAATGAGATTAATACAGCATTCAAAAATAAGGAGAGCTCATTTTTCAAGGGGGATGATACAAAATTAAATCCATCATGGGACTAAAAACCAGTCTTCATTAGTGACGGTAAAGTTAACCAAACAAACCAACAATTACTACCTTAAACAACGTAACTACCACCTTTTAAAAAAATTTTTTTTTACAGCTAACCTTTAAACAGTTACAGTATATCTATAACATTTTTCCAAAGACAAAGATAAACAAATTAGTAAAGCTGGGAATATCACACAAATTAGTATCCAAAATTGTGAGATATTGTATGTATCATAGCAATTGCTGGCAGAGTAAACAGCCTCGCTTTGCTGTCATGTGCTGTTGACCTTTCGCTTTCAGTGAGTGTGACTGAAAACAGGTGAGAACTTCCTGAATGTCCACATTCCAGTGAATCCGATTGGCTGGAGTGAAGGGCCCTTCCCAGATGCCGTTGTCATCTGTGACCGTGGTTTTGCGTTTCGCCACATGCTGGTGCAGTGCATGAATAGAGATGGATTTGAGGAAAGTGGCACATTGACTATGGAAAAGCATCGGATATTAACTTAATAACTTTTCAGGTAGGATGTATTTTTTTGTTCTGTGGAGATTTACATTACATTACATTACAGTCATTTAGTATGGACTACTGTGACATAAATTACGTAATGTTTACTTTCTCAGCATCCAAGGAAGTTTTTGTTTTTAGACAAAGACTAGCATCAAATATAGTTTGTTGCAGCAGCCATTTATTTAGAAGCAAAATGCAAGTCAAAGAATTGAAAGCCATGGAACAATGGAAATCTGATCCTCTATATTAAAAGGCATAAAAGGTTCTCAGTTGACAGGCACTGCATTGAAGATCACATTGGTGAGCTGGCACGGCACAGTTAATCACTATGCAAACATAAAAATGCTCCTTTTTAAAAGTGGTTTGCCTCCACGCAGAAAGTAATTGTCATTGTGTGGAGTTGGCAGTGCTGTAATAGATGTGTATTTCACACCTCACTTAATGAGCTCTTGAGAGGAAACCTGATTAAAACCTATTTTCCCCATCTTCTGTATGGAGAAAGGAGCCACAGTCGAAGTTAAAATGGGTGTGGTGTGACACTGTGAAATGTGTTCTGTAGGTGGTACAGTAACAAAATCAGGTCACCGCTGTCGGCAAAACATTAGTCTATAACAATGACCTTTCATGCCTGCTTCACAAAAGCCTCCTTGGCAACACATCTTTGAAAAAGCTGGCCTGGCTTACAAATATTATCGCTAGGTCTGGTTTCAACATTGAATATTTATTTTTCTCTGCTGGGAGTCAGCTATAACATGGCTGTGAGGGGTTATACAGACGATAGGGGATGGGGTTTAAAATGAGGGCCTGTGGGTGTTTTCTCTTTCCACTGGGGAGTTATTTTTTGACCTCACTTACTGTTTTTTTTGGGGGTTCAGACCCAGTCTTTCATAATTTTTCTATTTTCTATAAAGCATATTTTGTGACTGTCTGTAAAGAGTACTATACAAATTAAATTAAATATAATTTTTCTGCTGTCATTGGGACAGCTAGATGAAGCATCTATGTGTGTGTGTGTGTGTGTGTCTGTAATATATATATATATATATATATGTATTGTAAATGTGATGAAGATATGAATATGCAGCTGTCTTGCCTCGACTGTACTTGAATGTATCTGAAGGCTTGGTTAAAGCCCGATTCACTGTTTGGTATAATTTATTTACAGTAAGCAGGCGGTCCGATGGTGGCGCGTGTACCGCGGCGTTTAGTAAAAACCAATCTCACAAGTCATTCGGGTGCCGTGACGAAACTTCCAGGTCCTACCGGTAAATTCCAGCAAATTCAGGTCAGGCGACTGTGACACAGGTCTGAGTGGAATGTTGCCCATTCATGGTTTCGGATGCAAACTGGTCGGAATAGCTGACAATTTATGGTGTCTGGAGGAAGCTCAATACAGATGAGATGCTGAGAGACCTGTCAATGCTTTGGAGGACTGCAGCATTGAAGCTTGGGCAGTTTGATCAAGCTTAAAATTCAAGGGAAAAGAGGACATACATTTGTGCCGTGGGTTCCAAAGGCAGAGAAGCAGGATCATGGTAGTTTTGCTTGGTGTAATTAAATACGTTATGTTTTATTATTCATATTTATTTTACCGTATGCATGTGGGCTACAAAAAATTTATGAAGGGTGCATTATAAAAAAGGTTTCTTATAAATAAATAAAATAAAAAAATGTAGAACTGTATCTTGACAGCATGGAAACCCCGATACGAGTAATCAAAAGGATTACAGGATCACAAGTCGTATGCTCCTTCGGTTCAGCAGAACATTCCGGAGAGAATCCAAACGCATTAGCCAAAATCAGGCATCTGAAACATGCGCGTACCAAGCCTTCAGTCCACCGCCTCACCCCCCTTCTTTCGGTCTGAAATGTGACCTAACCGGTGTCTGTTAAAAGCCCTTTATCAGCTATTGAAAGTGTTACGTTTGCATAAATTTACAACCACGAGCCTCAACATCAAAGGGAATTTTAATCCGGAGACTCATTCATTCATTATGATACCAGTTTATGGTCTTTACTGCCTAAACTCCACTGTTGGTCCACATATAAGACGATGCTTCCCATTGGAATGAAGGTGGAAATTAATTACTTATTAATTAATAATGAATCGATTACTAATGAAAATATAATAAAATCTTTATTATTTTCTATTTTATAGAGAAAGACGTCTGATTCGTCACGCCGGTTCTGTCAGCTTGCATGTACAGATAACGTAATTGATTTAAACTGGTTCATCGGGTGCAGGCCTCATGGCTGAGAAATGAGCAGGGACGAGTTTCTCAGGTTTCTGCTCTGTATATGAAATAAACATTAACACGATATCGGCCAAAAGTAACATGAGCTTCGGTAACTTTAATTTCTAGTGTTAGAACCGCTGCTGGTATATGTTCATTCTAAACAGAGATCTTAATCGTAAATCAACAGTATATATTCAGAGAGGTATTGGTGTATGGTGGTGAGACGGAACAAATTCTTGTAAGTGCACCATTGGCGTTATATTTTGATCCGTGATGGATTTGAATCTGGAAAAATAGTGAATTGTCAGATTCATTTAAAAAAAACATTGGATTTTGTTTTCAGTTTATCTACCAGTCCACTGATTGTTATCACGATGATTAAATTCAGGTCAGATAAACCTTTGAATGTACATGTATGTCAGCTTTGTCAAATACATTTGGTGACAGCAAGTATGATTCTTTGAGTACACAACAATTGTTGCGCAATAAGGGAAATGCTTGTAAACCTTTGTGAATGTATGAACTATGCAGGTATAAAGGGAAATGCATAGTTGTATGTTGAAGCAACAAAGGAATGCATCGCTTGCTCAAACAACATTGAGTGACCTGGAAGTGAAGAGTGAAACCCTTTGAAAAAGTGCAGTGGCAGAAGAGACTGAAATCTACCTCCTCCTTTTTTATCAGATCGTTCAGAGAGGAATAAGCCAGAACGCCGTCTCAGGTAAGACCCCTCAACCTCTCCTTCAGATATGAGTAAGACCTCATTTCTATCACTCATTCAACTATAATTGTAATCTCATTCCTCCTCTCTGCCTTTCATTGAGCTATATGAGTAACATTTACTCTCAATCCTTCTAGGAATAACAATAAGGAATAAGGCCTTTCCAACTCTCCTCCATCTGTAAAAATCTTCTGTAAAGATATTTGACAGCTGTAATAGTAAGACCACCCCTCAGTCTCATCCATCAGCTATATCAGAACAAGACCTCCACTTTAAAACTGTTCTGTTATATCAACTCTGAACTCTGTTAGATTCCTCTTGGACCCATATAGACTATTTGAGTTTGATGAACACCAGGCCTATTACTGCATGCACATATAGAAGAGTAAGACCTTTCTGTCTCTCCCTCAGCCAGGAGTAAGACCTCCTTTCTGTCTCTCCCTCAGCTGTAGGAGTAAGACCTCCTTTCTGTCTCTCCCTCAGCTGTAGGAGTAAGACCTCCTTTCTGTCAATCTCTCTGCCATGAGTATTACCTCCTTTCTGTCTCTCCCTCTGGCATGAGTATGACCTCCTTTCTGCCTTTCCCTCAGCTATAGGAGTAAGATCTCCTTTTTGTCTGTCCCTCTGCTATGAGTTAGATGTCTTCTCTGTCTCTCTTATAAGAATTCTGCCTTATGTCTTTTTCAACTATGAGTGTAAAACATTCCTATCTCTCCTTTAAGAGTAAGACCTATGTATCTGTCAACACAAAGGATATATTCTGTGTGCGTCTGTTTACTGTGACTGGGCCATACTGTTTTCCCTATGAAGTTCCCTGGATGATGACCTCATGCACGGGCACAGATCTGCAGTTTTGTTCGGGCTGATGCCTAGCTCACAGCACGGCTCTGCTTTTGCGAGACAATAATGTTTTGATCCGTCCCTTTGAGAGAGGCTGTTAGGATGAAGTCACAAGGCCCCATGGGTACAGGCCCACAGAGGCTCTCGTCCTCGCCACACCTCTGAACTAATACGCTGCTGTTTCGTTAGTATCTGTGAATGATGTGTCCGATGTCCTGTTTTTGTCTGTGAACTAAAAACCCGTTGTCCGTTTTGTGTCTGTGAACTAAGAATGTATAATCCTGCTTGCGTCTGTGAGCTAAGAGGCTGTCTTCTTCCTGTTGTCCCGAAGGGCTTGCATCACTTCCCTGATCGGGATGCAAAAAGCACAAGTGAGTTAAGAGAACACGTCAGTTATTTGCTTATTGTGCCCTGAAGAAATGATTGCTGAAACACTGGAACAGCAGTCTCTCTACAGAGCATATACTGTGCTTCTTTGGATCACAACGCCGATACGAGCGCATAAAGAGTAGGGCTATTGTGTCGGGTTTTTTTGTTTCCTTGTACTGCAGCTAATCATAGACTACAGCCTCTTTGTTTCAGAGCAGAAGTGAAGACGTTTTGCCTTCAGTAAAGTAGCGTTCCGCTCGATGTGAAATACGAGTTGACCCGCTGTTTTTGTCATTTGAATCCACCTGAAACGGTAGCGTTGTTTTTTCTTTGATGAATCTAAGGCCTAGCTGATGGTGATGTGGTGATAGTCTATGCAGGCCCCCTGTGAGTTTATATTCCATGTATTTATAGACAGTATGAGGGGTTATTTTCCTGTGGTACTGATGGTGCTGATGGGTCATAGGGGTGAGGGGGTCCTCCAGTGACACAGGACACAAACTACCAAGTTTGTGCCAAAAAGTCTTGGTACTGGAGTTCATGATTCCATTGACTTTAACAAGAGCCCCAACCAGGACCAGTAGATGCAAGACTACCCCATAGCGTCAAAGATCCACCACATATGTTAGTGTGTGTTCATATAAGCAGTGTGTGGCTCTTTAGAAAAGGTATTGTCATCAACATGGTTGGCAAATAATCAGTTTCAGCGTTACTCAATAGGCATGTTTCGTTGATAGGAATGGCTTTTTAAAATGTTTTTATCAAAAGATGAAACACACGTACATGCAGTCATGCACTCTTGCATTTTGTGTAAGTTGACACTAAGTTATTGGTTGTATAAAACAGTGAACATGTTGTATTCCAGAGAAAACATGGAACTAAGACTTTTGGAATCGGCTGCTTTCAGTCAAACCCTATTCCTGGCAGCTAATAGTTGAGCCATTCAATTACATTACATTGCATGACATTACAGTCATTTAGCAGATGCTTTTATCCAAAGCGACATACAGTAAGTGCATACAGAAACGTCATCAAAGTAACTACAGAACAGATAAGACAAAGCACATCCTTCCCATAAAGTAGCAGCTATCCCTAGTAATGAACATTGAATGCAGTTCACAGTAAACTGGGCAAATCAGCTCTACTACAATTCTATTCTAAATATTATAAACTTGAATACACAGTTCAACAAGAACAAATACCATGAGGTCCTAGATAAATATCAGTCCAGGTGGAGTCTGAAAAGGTGTGTTTTCAGGCCACGACGGAAAGCAGGCAGCGTTGGCTTAGATGACGTTCATTTAGATGACGGCAGGATACATTTTGTTATTGTGTTTTCTGTATGTGTTTGTGTGTGTGTGTGTGTGTGTGTGTATATCAGAGAGTGTGTACTTGTGTTTATTGGTGTTTGTGTGTGTGTCTGTGTGTTGAGAGGGTAGCTACAGTGGTAAATTAACCCCTATTTATCCCTCTCTCTTAGTCAAGGACCTCTTTCCTCGATACGAGCTGCCATCAAAAGAAGTGAGTTATTAAAATGTATTATATTAAATATTGTTTGATTTATCGATTGACTCATAGACTCATCAATCAAACTGAAATATCACAAAAAAGCTAAAACTCAACGTTTGGAAAAGGAATTCCGAAAAATTGGAGCTGAAAGTTTTGTGTTGTTCTTGCAGCGTCGACAAGAAGCAGCTCTCAGGGTGATCACGCCAGAGAACGAAGGTATGCCTTACGCACCCGTTCTCATGCTACCTGTGTCCCCCACTGACCTCATTTGCTGTTGAATAAAGCTATAGGCCTGAGTTCACCCTGAAGAATTGAAGTTGGAGAATGCACTTGCATGCATGAGTATGACGGTGCGCAATGGGCTTCATGAAAAAACGTTTTCTAATATTTTTCTCTTAACTTTCTCTTGTATTCATTCTTGAGAGATGTTCGTAGGAGGACTTCAAAAAACATTCTTAACCACCAGAAATATTCTTGGAAGCCATTGTTAATTCACTGTTTTTTAGTGCGCCTTCATGTGAATTCCCTATTTGCATAATAAACGCCCCCAAAATGCAACATAGTCAGCTGTCTTCGTGAGCACTTAGTGCATACGGGATGTGTCTTGAACTGTCTTGCTGCACCAATAAGGAGTTGTGTGCTTTCCTGACCTCAGCCCAATCGCGTGGGGGGGAAAAGGAAAATTTAAAAAAGATATTTTAGGCTCATTAGTAAGGCTGGACTGAAACGAGATGTGTTTCAGATTTATGATATCAGGCAAGTCGTGCGCTCCTCTCGACCAGGCAGCGAGCGAAGACGACCTGTATTTTGCGTCTAGACTATTAACTTGGACGTTGATTGAGTTGTAGGCTATTGTTTTCGATTGAGGAAGGTAAATGCAGAGTGCTTGCTATACATTTATGTGTAAGTTTGTCTGTGCGGTTGCGCCCCGAAAATTGGGGGTTCGATCCCCGGTCCTACCAGATCCGAGCATGGCCGGCAATTGGCGAGTTGGAATGACGGTCAGGAGCACGAGGAGTCGCGCCCTGAAGAGGATGTGGCGCCCTCCTTTCTACTACCCTCCTTGTCTACACGGGGGGAATTGAATTAGAATAGGGGTTCAATTGGCTACTAAATTGGGAAAAAATGGGGGAAAATATACATATATATATATATATAAAGGATGCATGACAACTTATGTCAACTGACTGTGACCAAGCGACCATGAAAAACTGTCCTTATGAACATTAATTCAGTATAACGTTGTATTATACTCTGAAATTGTATCGGGTACGAGAGTACCCATTAAACCAACGTAACTATTAATCCCATTTCCATGTTTGGATTAGAAGAAAAATAAGAAAGTACTCTGTGCCGTTTAATGTCTCGGCCAGTTCATAAGCTTGTTATATCCGTGCCAGGTTTTCAGTCTATCAGGTTTATCGTTGTTGAACTATGGTTTGTTATATGCACACCTGGCGGACATTTTGAAACCTTCCTTCTTCATCACAGACACAGTTTAGTAATAAGCACAAGTAATGCAAACAACAGGCATGTATTTTCTTTTTAGATATGAGATGCCTAAAACTCATTTAAAAAATTACTGGATTTGCCCATGCATACTAAGAGGCATGTCCCCTTAATCAGGAGTGCCCACAAGATAACTCTCGGCACTGTCTGAGCATTTTGAAGTGGACAGGAAATCATCGAGAGTCATAAATAGTGAGGGATAATGTAAAATCTAAGTGCTAATCTGTAATGAATGACTTAATTTCACATTCAAAATCAGTACTTGCAAAAGAAAATGTCTGAAATGCAATCTTCTAAAGATTAACTTTGCCACCATGGGACTGAATGTGGAGCATAAGTGGATAAGTAGAAAACAAAATCTGGCATCATAGCACACAAGAAAATGTGGAAAAAGGTCCAGGGGGTGTAGACCTTTAGACAATTTTCAACTTAAATAATGTTGTTAAAAATTGTGTTTAAAATGTGCATTATTTTTTTTTTTAAAGATTTCATTTAACTCTCAGTAATTTTGAGGTGGGCTTATTTGGAACACTGCTGGGCTTAATTGGTGTGCTGGGTATTTATTAAACCCATAAACTTTCTTCATCTCAAAAGTTTATAAATCATTTCAAATGAGAGATTAATCTTTCATTTTTACCTGTCCTGGAAAATGGGTCTTTCAGTGTGATTGGATAATAATAATAATAATAATAATAATAATAATGCCTGGCATTTATATAGCGCCTTTCTCACACACAAGGTGCTTTACAATGATGAGGGGGAAACTCACCTCAACCACCACCAACGTGTAGCACCCACCTGGGTGATGCAACGGCAGCCATTTTGCGCCAGAATGCTCACCACACATCAACTGATAAAGAGAATTATTTTTAGCCAATAAAACCGGGGGATGATTAGGTGGCAGGTTGAAAGAGCTGCGTTGGGAGTTTAGCCAGGACACTGGGGATAAGGTTGCGATTACATGGTTTTAGTTATGTTTGGAATTGGAGATCATTTTACAGAATATTACTATAGCTGTTCAGGGCCAAGCTGCTCTCTTGGCTTAGTAATTAGCACCTCTAATCAATGGCTGACTTTGCAGGCGTCCAGAGATAACCATCCTATCAGCAGAGCCCTTAGCGGCGAACGCCTGGTTCCCAGGGGCCTCTGGGGGATTTCCACCAGCCCCACCTCCTGCTCAAACAGTCTGGGGTGGGAACATACCGGCAGCTGCCCAGGTAATGTGCGCTTTGTGTGTGCTTGTGTGCTTGTGTGCTTGTGTGCTGTGCGCGGTTCGTGCCTCCTCCTCACGTTGCAGTGCAGTGTTCTGAGATGCAGTCCTCTCTCTCAAATCAGCCCCCACCATCGTATGACCAGGTGATCAAAGAGAAGACCCAGGAGCAGGTTCCGCCGCCGGCCGCCGAGCGACGACACTCCACCACCATCGCCACGCAGACGGACTTCCTGCCGAAGGCTGGCCCAGAATGCACTGCCACTCCACCGCCTACTGAGAGAGAAGGATCTGCCGGTAGACAAAACGGTAATCAAACTGAAATTATCTAGTTGGCTTGTTGGATACAATGATTGCATTGGAGAAAGTACATATAGCCAGTTGACCTTTTTCCTGTTTCATTGACTTACTTATGTAATGATCTTCCATAATGATATTTTAGGAGAAATCATTTGTTTTCTGTGTGACATTATTATCATTATGAATGCTCATTTGCTATACTTTTACTTTTTTAGCAAGAAGACCCCTAAAGCCACCAAGGCCATCACTACCTAAACCCAAGCCAGGGTCAGATGACACTGCTGTTCTTGCAGAGCAGCCTTGTCAAATCCCACCTGTCTCAATTCATACATCCTCTGCAACCAATCAGCAGGCAGCTGAAGCCCAGCCCAGTCTCCCCGACCTCAGCTGTGTGACTCAGAGTGACCCCTCTCAACCTTTACCCGCACTGTCTGATGAGCTGACCGAGCCCCTCGACAGCTGCCGTGTTTCTGTAGACAGTCCGTCTCGACCAAGCGCGGCTGATCCCCCCTCACAAAATTTGAGGCCAATACCGCTTCCTCGCTCCAAACCCAACTTGCAGTCCATTGGCAGGGAGGTGAAGGTTCAGACTTTGGTACGGATTAAGGACGACGGGGAGAGCCCCCTGATTTCTCTCTCTCAGGGGGGGCTTCCCTCAAGTAAGTACCTGCAGGAACTCTTGGACATTTTCTGCGTGGATGATCAGTGTTACCAAGTCGACCCCAGCGACCAGACAGACCCCAGTGACCAGACAGACCCCAGCAACTGGACGGACCCCAGCGACGAGAGCGAGCAGAACGAAGAGGACGACAGCATGAGCGTCTCTCACAAGATCCATGCCTTCGAGAGGCAGGCTGCCGTAGACACTGGGGACGTGGCTCCCCCGGTGAAGCCAGAGCCCCGTCCCCGCACGCAGTACCCAAAACCGCCTGCGGTGGCCGCCAAACCTTCCTTTGCACGCCGGCCCTCCGGCCTATGGGAGCAGATCAACGCATCGGGGTCGCCCACCCCGCCGACCCCCGCACCGAGGCCTCTGCTCCCCAAATCCTCTTCTGAGGTCGACATCTGGAACGCCCCGCCGACACAAGTGGTAAAGATCCCACTCATTCCCCCCTCACGCCCCTCCATAGTGGCCAGGGCCAAGAGCCTCGCAGGCCCGGAGGTGGGGCCTGTCTTTACTCCGCCCGCGCCCCCACCAAAAATCAAACCTGTTCTGGACACTTTCAGCTACACCAACCACACCCCTCCCCTTCCACCCAGCAAGCCCAGTATGGAGAACGGGAACGGGAGCGCGGACAGACCCATCGGTAAGCGCCTTTGCTCTTCGGACGAAACGCACGGCTGCGGTTGCGATTGTGTACATCCAAAAAAAAAACAGCCGGGTGTGTTTCTACTTCCAGGCCACACCCCCATCAAACCGCAGAGGTTGACCAATTTTGCTCCAGATCCTCCGAGCATATCTCGCAAGCCCACGATGATCAGAGTTCCCAGCAAAGGTGAGTCCATCTGACCTCTGCTCTGTGGTGAAACTGGGTTAAAATAATGAATCATTGAGAGAGCCACTCAGGAGAGCCCGGTACCCGTAATAATTGATGTAGAAAAAAAGATGTACCATAAAAACAAATCAGGCCTTGTCCTATAGTATGCCATTTAGCCAAGTCTTGTCTAACAACCATTAAAATGGAAAGGTAGGCCTTTGTATAACCTCTGCTTTACTTGGTGGTGATGAAGGTCATGAGGTATTCATACACACAGGGATAATATCTCTCCAGAGGAAATGCATTCGGACATGCATAAGTACAGTGGTGCTCGAAAGTATTCATCCCCCTTCACTTTTTGCACACTTTATTGTGTTGTAGATTTAATTTTAAATGGATAAAATTGCCATTTTTGCCCATCAATCTACACTCAATAACCCATAATGACAAAGTGAAAACATGTTTTTAGAAATTTTTGCAAATGTATTAAAAATTTTAAACTGAAATCTCATGTACATAAGTATTCATACCCTTTGCTTTAATGTATTTTTAATGTATCATATTTTATATTTGGTCGCATATCTTTTGCATGCTGTTACTTCCTGAAGTCTGTGACCCATCAACATCAAAAGACTCTCGATATCTTATTTTCAGGTACTATTAAAAGCGATACTATAACCTCTCTGCATTTGAATGGATCTTTATGGGAATTGGAGGGTGAGACTAGATTCAGCTGTAAATTACGCTGGTACAGTATGGAACACATGACTGGCGAAATGGCTGTAAGTCATCAAGGGTCTAAGGTATCAAACGAGCCCCAAACCATCACTCTACGGCCAGATATAGAGTAGATGTGGATGGATCACTTTAAGGGTTTTTTCTCTTTACGCACAGCAGTTGTACTCTGTGGATCGGGGTCCGCGCCCCGATCCTGCCAGATCCGAGCATGGCCGGTGCCTCAAGGGAGCGGCAAGTGGCAGCTGCTTCCGGGTGGGGGGAGGGGCTCGGATAGAATCGCTGCACACAACGGCCCTGGGCGAGTTGGAATCACAGTCAGGAGCATGAGGAGTCGCGCCCTGAAGAGGACGTGGCGCCCTCCTTCATACTACCGGCTGACTAGGTTGTGTAGCGGCGATTCTCTTTCGGTTGCTACACGGGAGAATTTTATTCAAATAGGGGTTCAATTGACTACCAAAATGTGAAAAAATCTGAAAAGAAAAAAAAAACAATAACACTGCTGCCAGATATGCAGTAGATATGGATGGATAACTTGAAGGTTTTCTATTTTTCCATCGAGTTCAATAGGAAAATCTGTCAGGAGAAACTACTCTTAAAGTGATCCATCCATATCTACTGCATATCTGGCAGCAGAATGATGGTTTGAGGCTCGTTTGATACCTCAGACCCTTGATGACGTACAGCCATTTTACCAACCATGTATTCCATACTGTTCCAGCATAATTTACAGCTAAATCTAGTCTCACCCCCCAATTCCCATAGTGATCTATTCAAATGCAGAGAAGTTATATTATAGTTTGTAAGAGTACCAGGAAATAAGATATCAAGAGTTTTTTGATATTGTTGGGTCACAGTCATCAGGACGTCATGGCCTGCAAAGGATATGCAACCAAATATTTAAAATAATTACTTTATTCTTTATTATGTTAAACTGTCCAATATGTTTTGATGGCCGAAAATGGGGGGGGGGGGACTATTTACAAAAGGTTCTATAATTTATAAACGGTTCATCTGACATGGATAAAAATACCCTCAAATTAAAGCTGATACTTCAAGTCTGCACGTCAACCTCATTGTCATTGTATCCTTTCAAACTCAAAGTGCTAGAGTACAGAACCAAAACAACAAAAAATGTGTCACTGTCCAATTAATTATGGTGCTCACTGTATATGCACATATGTAGTATCTCTGGAGCAGAGCAACTTGAACAAGACATTAAAGCACACAATTAAAAAGTTTAAATTATTAGTGTAATTTCATTCATCTTGCTGTCGTTTGTGATGATTGCTGTGTGCTGCACAGAGCGCATCGCTCCAAATGAGCGGATTGGCTCACGTGTTTGTTTTCTACAATTTGAAGAGCGCAGGATTCATTAGAGCAGCCGCTACAGTTGTAGTACGACAGCCGTTTGTTTGGAGTAGAAAGCGATGTGGAGTGTTCACATTGGCATATGTCATGCTGTAATGCTGTAATTCTCCATGGAACTTATATTCCGTTGTCTAGTGTACGAAAATGAGTCCCAGGAGCCCCCACCTCCTCTCCCGGTTCAGAAGCCCTTCGGAGGAGTGGCTCTTCCAATGGTCCGGAAACCTTCCCTCATCTCTAGACCCACTTACCCACCACCTCCAGTGGTAAGACCTGCCCAGACCCCAAAAACACAGCGAATACAGTCTTGGGTAAAGCAAAATAACATGTCATTTGAATTGAATTAAACTGAGAGGTAACGCTCCATTGACGGCAACAATGCAGAAATGAGCTCACTGAATAGTGACGATAAGACGTTCTTGCGTCCGTATGTGCCGTGACGGCACAGCAGTTTCCCAGATTTTTGGACACAGTGTCGCTCATTCTTCACCAGGGCAGGCAGAAATGCATAACTCGCTCATTGCAACCTGCAGTAAGTGGTATGTGAAGAGCGGAAGCAACACAAAGCCATCTTTTCTTATTACCTCAACTGCACTGTGAGAGGCAGGCAGTCCAGTCCGCGGCACAACGGGCCTTTGTCCGCAAAGAGAAAAAAAAAAAAAGGGCTTTCCATTCTCCGCTCAACTTCAACTTCACACTGACCTTTGTCATTTTGCCCTGGACTGAAGACCGGCCCAGTCGGAGATCCACAAACGAGCCTTTTACCTGTCTGCCTCCCACCTTTGACCTTGCTGCCCATCGTCTTGGCCACAAAGACCGCCTTGTGTCGTGGCACAAATAATAACAGCACTGATAACCGGAATGACACATTCAGCATGCAGCTGATCTGTTAATTGTGCAGAAGAAACGGCTACACTCATTACTCAATACATAGAGACAGGACTGTGATAGAGTTGTTACCATCAGCAAAGCTCATTTATATATATGACTTATGAACTCTGAACCTTTAACCTTTAATCTGTATACAGTAGATAAGTAATCTCAGATATAATTTGTAATGGCAATTACACCACAACATACACAGTGAATCAAAAGACTACATTTTATTCTGATAGAGCACATTTGATCTCAGTTGGACTCGCATAAACCCTGTGAGAGGTGAATTTACACTGAATGTTTTACTGCACATCATTAGTGTACACCAGGGGGGTATTTCACAAAGCAGGATTAGTGAGTTAGCTGGATAAGTGCTCCGAGTGAAACCCGGAACTTCAGTCCATGTTCCCGATTTTGGGAGGGTTCCAGGTTTTCCAGCTATGGCAGTTATCCAGCTAAGTCTGTAATCCTGCTTTGTGAAATACCTCCCTGTGGTGGCCGCAGGGTCTCCTGGTTTTTGTTGATACTCGCCACTTAATTGATAAATTAAAGCAGTCGATTACACAGTTAACTCACTCACCTGGTTTCTTTGGTGTAGACCAGGGGACTGCAATCCTGGCCCAGGAGAGCCACAAGCTCTGCTGTTTTTTGTTTTCACCTTAAAATTAGCGCCCAATTCAAACCTAAGTAACAAGGTGAAGTGAGTTACCTTTGTAGTCAAAATGAGCCTGTGGCTCTCCAGGACCAGTGGCGTATTTCACAAAGCAGGATTAGTGAGTTAGCTGGATAACTGCACTGGATAAAACCCGGAACCCTCCCAAATCTGGAACATGGACTGAAGTAAAAAGAGCTGTTCCGGGTTTTACTCAGTGCAGTTATCCAGCTAACTCACTAATCGTGCTTTGTGAAATACCCCCCTGGGCTGCAGACCCCTAGTGTACACCCATGTGTTTACCTGATACATAAGGAGCATATGTCACTTTTTTAACTCTAGGAGGCCAGTAACCCTGAGGCGTTTAGTCCGTCGATGCCAGAGTTATCTCTTCCACCCCGGTGAGTGTTATTGTCACCTTCCTCTATGGTTCTAACTCCACATTCTAGCTTCACTGCAGTCATGTTCTGTACCCAGTGTCCAAGGTAGGCTTCACTCTTATTCCACAGAGTTGTCTTCATATACAGCAGGCCTTCGTTTTGCACCATGGAGCAGCTGGGATTCACACTGGCCTGTAGAGTGGTTGGGTAGTACTGTAGGCTTTAGTCCCGTTATGTAGAGCGGTTTGATTATTCTTAAGGCCTTATTCCTGTTCCGAATAGGGTTTTTAATATTCTGTGGTCCTCAGCTATGTTCTGTGAAGTGTTTAGATTATACTTAAAGCCTTTTTCCTGGTTTTTTGAGTGGTGAGATCATAGTCTGTGGAGTGGTTAGCTAATAGTCACTCTTAGTTCTGCTCTGTTGATTGGCCAGTTTACAATATACTGTAGGCCAGAGTTGGGCAAGGAGGGCTGTATCAGTTTCTGGATTTTATGAGTTATTCAGTTACCCATTCTTTTAGATGATTTGACATTTTAGCTAAACTCTTGATAAGCTTGCAAATGACATGGGAATACTGTTCTTATGTATCTATATGTGATCTAATGTGTGTATACAGCCAATTAACTAACTGAACCAGGGTAACGGAAACAAAAACCTGCAAACACAATTCAGGAAATGAATTGTCCACCACTGCTATAGGTATCGATCCTATTCTGTAGAGTGGATTGGGGATCAGGGGTCCTCAATCTTATCCAGAAAGGGTCGGTGTGGGTGCAGGCTTTTGTTCCAACCAAGCAGTTACACACCTGATTGTACTAATCAAGGTCTTTAGTAAAGACTCGAATGATTGATTAGTAGGGGTGGGACGATTCAACCCCATCACGATTCGATTCGTTTCCGATTCTTTAGGCAAAGGTTCGATGCATCATAATATCTTACGTTTGACCACGATTCGATTTCGATTCGTTCGTCGATTTTTATAATTTATTAAATAGGTTAGGCTATATGCTAATGATATACATTATTCAGCATTAAGCAAAATATTCAATTAGAAATTAACTTTACACACACACAGCAGCATTATTTATTTTAAAAGCAAATGCACATTTTTTTTGCATGCTGCAAAGCATGCAGCATAGCACACATACAAACACTAACAGTGTTCTAAAGTTAAAATTTTTATTTTATTTTTTTTTTTTACAACAGTGACATGTACTCTTAACACATTTTTCATTTATTAACAAAAAAAAAAAAATGAAAATGTACAATTATTACTAAAAAAAGAAAAAAAAAAATAAAATGGAATTAGTTTTAGTCATGCAGTATAGTACTTAATCTAGTAGTTATCTAGAACTTCGGTGGAACTTCGGTGGATCGCCCATCCATCCGTAGTACGTAGTACTCGTTTTTTGTTTTCACAGGCAAGTTTTTTTTTTCTCATACTTTCACATCTTTTCTTATTCATTTTATTATTTTCATATTTTCTGGTTTTGTATGTGGTATATCATTTCATGTGAATCGGGTTCCACGATCGCAGTTAATCATTTTAAATAAAAAACAGATAAAAATTTAAAGGAAATTTTATTTTTTTTTAGTTTTTTTTTTAACTTCTCTTTTTTTTTTTTTTAAATTTTTTTTAAATTTAAATAGAAATTAGTTTAAAATTATTAACTATAATACACGTATGTGTATAAAAAAACGTAAAAAAACGAATAAAAAAAAAATAACAAAAAAAAAAACTGTTTGGCAATTGCTCCAGAAACTCACTGCCTCTTCAGTTTAGCTTGCTTTTACTGCTTGCTTTGCTTGCTAATGCTTGCTCATCGTGTGCACGTCGTCGGCTCAATATTTGTCTTCATGTTTTGTGTGTATGTTTGTGTGTGGCAGATCTGATTTGATTTGCATTTTGCATTTGCAGCGGTATGCAGTTGTTTTGTCACCCCCTCCTCTCTTCTCCATGCTTCCATACCTTCCATTTTTTTCGTTCTTCTTCGACATTTCTGTCTCTTTGTTTCTGTCTCTTTTTTTCGCATTCAGCGATCACTCAGCCATTTCGCATTTCCACTCGTCTCCTCGTCACTCGCTCTTTACGCACTCGTTGCTACGTTGGGTTGGGAAAGCAAAAATGGAAAAGAGGTTTCAAAGAGTTTTAAAAGTAAAAGTTAATAAGAAATTTATAAAATATATTTATTTAATTATATTTAAATAAAATTAAAAATTTAATATTTAAATAAAATTTATCGATTTAATCGATTCGATCGATGCAGTTTTTGCAGATGTATTTACATGTATTTTTTCGGATGCATCGCGATGCACCCCTGCATTTTATTCATTGTCCCATTAGTAGAATCAGGTGTGTTACTGCTTGGTTGGAACAAAAGCCTGCACCCACACCGGCCCTTTCTGGATAAGATTGAGGACTTCTGGCTTAGAATATACTGTAGGCCTCAGTCTTGTTTGACTGCGGTTTACTGTAATCCTCAATCCTCAGTGACATGCCCTGTGTACTGTACACATGCAGTCAGTCATCTGTGTTTTGCCCCCCCAAAACATCCCTGTCACTCAGGCCCATGGGAGGTAAGGTCCTGCCCTCTCGTCCCCCTCCTGCTAAAACAGCGCCCGGCAGGCCCCCCCCACCTGGGACTGAAGGTTTCCACGGCCCCTCCTCCCAGGCAGGACGGGGGGCGACGCTACCCATGCGATCACAGAGCTCCAGGGGGGCAGTGAAGAAGGGACCCGTTCAACCCCCCAGGCCGAACCCTGGACACCCCCTCTACAACAAATACACAGTAAGAGTGTAGCCCAGGGAAGCCGCACAACACAGTCTGCAGGGCGGCCAACTAGCAACCCGTATACAAATCTCCCCGTGTGGTTGGTAAGATGCCTTAGACCTTTCTGTCCCATCTCTACCTGTGACCCTCTTTGGTTACCCCCTGTCTGAATAAAACTTTTTTAAATGTATAAGGAGGGCGGACTGTCCACTCTCTCAATAAAAAATAAAGCAGTCTGGCCGCTGTTGGTTTCCATTCATTTCTTTATAAGAGACGAGAGGTAACACACAATATGTCGCTGGAAATGGGTCACCAGATTGCTCTGTACTGAATGTTCTCTCTCCCATGTGTTCCTGAAGCTGGAAATACCGCATGCGATAGCAGAGTTTGACTACAATGGCAGCAACACTGCAGAGCTCTCTTTTCAGGTAAGCGCTTTCACAGCCTCACACTCAGCACAGTAGTTAGGTGGTATCCGGTGGAATGTGGCCGCTATACGGATAATTGGAAAGGTGTGCAGCGGGAATACCTATTGCTGTATCAGGCCTGTCTTCAACAAACATGCTGATGAGCAATGCTTGGAGTTGCTTTGGAGCTTACCATAGGACAAGAACCTGCGGGAAGGCATGGCTAAAAATCAAACTATTATCAGAAGAACTTTTACTAGCTACATGATAGTTGTTGTGAGAAGTTATATATTGATAAAGATATGATTGCTAAATTTGAATTCCCATCTGAATGACCAGTAGGAAGAGGTTGAACGAATTCACCTGTCTCTTCTTTTTACTTCTGAAGAAAAATGAGGTTCTGGTGCTGCTTGAGCAGATTGACAGCAACACTGTTGAGTGCCAGGTGGGAGACGCCAAGGGCCCAGTTCAGAAGTCCTACCTGAAGGTTATCACTCCTCTGTCCAGCGCCCCCATCAGGCCATCTCCTCAGGTAATGTCAGGGAGGGGCGGGGCATTCCATTACATCACAGGGCCCTCCTCTCAGTACATTCCAAGCTTTGTAATTCCTGTGAAGTACATTCCGGAACCAGCGATGGAAACTGACCTCACTTCCTGTTCTGATGTCACCCCCTGCATTCATATTCTTCTCCCCAGGTCCCTGCCCCTGCACAGGCTCTGAGGGGGAGCAGTGGACTACAAGTGCAAGCACTGCATGACTTCATTCCAGGTACACAGTTCCAATGACCCATATAAAAATCCCTACGCACATCTGTTGTTGTGGTAGTTGCTTTTCTGAAAATGCTCATTCTTGCAAGCCTTTGCCATTGGAAATCAGTAGTAAGAGTAGGAGGGAAAAGTATTATGCTTGTTATGAGAAAGTTTGGTCCTGCAATAAAAAAATTGAGGGACACGCTTTTTTGTAAATGTTGACACCACTTACTTTCTTCTTGGACTGTACAATTTAAGAACACTGACTGTGGTGGGTTTTTGTGTGGTAAAGTTGAACTCTCCAATAGCTCTGAATGAAGAGTGTTCAGTGTAGACTAGGCAACTTGGTTGGCTAGATGGGGCACTGCCGTTATACCCCTGAGCAAGGTACTTAACCTGAATAGCTTCAATAAAATATCAGTTTAAATGGTAAGTCACTCTGGATAAAATAACTTGAATGTCTAAATGTATCATTTAAGAGGTGCAGTGTGGGTAAAGGACTAATGAGTGTGGCTTGTTTTCAGAGGGCCCTCAGGATCTTGTCCTGAAGGCAGGAGATTTGGTGTCCATGGTGGAGCAGGTGGACAACGAGTGGTACCGCGGAACCAATCGGGGCGCGACAGGAATCTTCCCAGTCAGCTACGTCCGAGTGCTGGTGAGATGGCACGCACCCTTTAACCAGTTCAGTTCAGTTCACTTTATAGACCCCTCTCGGGAAACTTGCCTTACGGCAGCAAGTAAAAAAAAATAAAATAATAATAATTTTAAAAACACATCGATGACACAAAAGACGCACAGCATTACGAAAGAAACGGTAACGCGCAAATACAGAACCCAACATTTTATATAGTGGCGTGGAGGTAGGAGATTGACGTGCACTAACAATAGCTCCATCTCTTCATGAGCAGGTGCACACACTACAACAATAATCGAGCATCTTACTGACGGTTCACAATAAAGAAGCTTTCAGTTTATGTTTCCGTACGTAATGTTTTTTGTCGCTGTTTGCCTCCCATTAGTCCACCATTCCGACTCCACCCAGTGGGCCGAAAGCGCTCCCTGTGCCAGCGAGTGTCAGGTTTGTTTCCACAATTTGAAATATTACAACAGCGTTTAGGTTTTACGATCACAATGGTTGACTTATGGACGCTCTCTCTGTGCGGTTAAGTGAGGCAGTGAGCGAGATAGTTTTTGCAACTGTTCACCTGCAGTGGGCCCAGATGCGTGGCACGGTATGAGTTCGAGGCGGACCACAGCAACGAGCTCTCGTTCTACGGGGGAGACGTCATAAGGCTGAGGGAGTACATTGGGCAGGAGTGGGCCCGGGGGGAGCACAACGGCTACGTTGGGATCTTTCCTCTCAACTTCGTCGACATCGTGGAGGACCTCCCAGCCCCGCCGCCAACGCCAACGCCAACACCAACGCCAACACCAACACCAACACAGCACAACGTGCAGATGAAGATCCCACTTCCTGGTAGGACAAAGGCACCAAACGGAGAAATTGCTTCTGCTGTGGAAAGTAATGCAGTTGAAAAAAAAAAATTCTCTGAAAAGTTATTCTGCAGGAGACATTTATGTCAGCAAATGTTGCAAAATGAAAACAACTCTCTCTCCTTGAGGTCTTTGACGCTGGTGGGCGCAAACATGTCAGGAATGTGAGGATGTGTTTATTTTTCATTAAGGGCTGTGTTTGGTTCAGGCTATGCAAAGATTATTTAATCAAACAGCGCTACATAGGAAGGTCTAAAGGTCTAAAGGTCAGCCACTGTCCACAGCCCTGACAAAATATTACAGTATGGTTGAATCAACAGTAACAAACACAACGGAGACAACTCGTGGTCACACAAACAGAATTTAAGAAAACATGGAATCCCATCTATAATCACCAAAACATTTTATATATCATGAAAAGTTCCATATTTAGCCACTACTACCTCCTCCTACATTATCCAATCAATGTTTTTCTAATCAAATTGATTGATTGGTTGCTTGATTGGTTGATCCTTCAACATTACAATGTTTAAGTCGAGCAGTGCCCCAGTCCTGGTCTCCGGTTATGTGCTGTGTGTCTGTCTGTCTGTTAGTGCGTGTGGTCTGTCCTGCACACATGGGTTTTGGAAAGGGAAGAGGGGAAATGGAGTAGGGGCATCATGTGACGTACTGAATTTAACCCAGGGGTTTACTGCCACTGGAGTTCTTTTAAATTTGGACCGGTCTCCTTTTCAGGGGGAGGGAATTATAAAAAAACATGCAATAAGGAATGTATTAGCGCTTTGATGACTGATTAAGTTGATGATGATTTTTCATATTTTCACATACAGTACATGGTTTTGTTTTTACACAGACTGTATGACTCGGTCATTATAAAGTGCTGCAGATTCTAATGGATGTTGTAAATCAATGCCATGTTGCTATGTGTGCTTTATCAAGGGCTCAAGGCCTTATCTGTTTGTATTGAGTCTCAAATTTTATTTTGAACTTGCCCTAGACTAAGTTTTTAGGGAATTTTGTAAGTGCTGGATTGGATATAAGGAGTCCCAGTCAATGACGGACCTCTGACTTTCTGCTTTTTCAGGAATGGTTGCTGTCTCCAAGAACCACGAGTCTGCTAGGCCAAGCCAGGTAAGCACCCACAGACCCCTTTGGCCATTACAGAGACCTCTAACTCAGGTCCCTTGGGTATGAGAACTCATTCACACTAAAGGTAGACTGATTGACAGCCCGATGTACTTTGAAGTCTGAACTCCATAGGATTTGTGTCAGTATTTTGACACACTGCTATTCTATAAGACCATCATTGCAAATATGGTATAAACAAGGAGTGGGGCATAATATTTAATGCATTTCAGCATCTGACCCTGATATCTATAATACATATCTTGGAGAGGCTTTACATTGCTTGATGCCAAAAAAATGAAGTAATATCCAGAGGTGTTTTCTTTTTTATTATACTAATCGCATACATCATATTTAAAATTACAGTCAGTCAGTCTCCCTGTGGTGTCAAACTTCAGTGTCTCCTGGTTTCCGGTGTGTTTCAGCACAAATTATTATTTTAAGTCATTGATTGGCTAAAGAGTCCCCACACCTTGTTAAGGCCTCAATTGGCAGGTGTTTGAAAGGAAACCACAAATGCCTGTAGCTACTGCGGCCCTGCAGGACTGGAGTTTGACGCTCCTAGTCTAAAGCAAAGACCTTGATTTAGATGGTCTTGAAGTGTCTCAGCTGTGTCAGTCCGTGGTAATCAGGCCCCTCTGCCTTTGCAGTTTCAGCCCGCTCCATCGGGGGCAGAGTGGGGCCGGGCGCAGTACGACTTCACCGCGGAGACGGGCGAGGACCTGTCCTTCCAGCAGGGGGCGGTCATCATGATCACGGAGCACGTGGACGCGGAGTGGTGCCGGGGGCGACTCGACGGCAGGGAGGGGTACTTCCCGTCCGCGTTCGTGGAACCCTGCCCAGGTAACGGCGAGGGGCTGTCACAGGTCGTCCATTTGAGTTGCAGCGCTGAACTGAACAGACCAGTAACCTCTGGTAAAAATACAACCTTTACCAGTAACTAAGCCCGCTATGCCTCCGATGGGCAGTATTTGAAATACGTTTATTTGATGTATTTGTATGCATGTATTTCATAATTAATACAGATTGCTCTTTTTACATGGTCTATACCCACATTTCAGCATTTTGTAACAAAGTGAAATTTTAGTTTATTTTTGGCCATGTATACTGTACCTCTTCAACACTGCAGCAGTTTGAACAACAGGGATGAAGGTGTTCCAATAGCTTAGCCATGCAGATAAGAATGGTGGGGGGGTTGGGGGTCAGGGATTGGTGGCGTGGCGGGGCGGGGTTGATGTGCACTGAAGAAGGCTTATGGTCCTGAGATAGCAGGGACAGGTAAATATCACATTTCCACATCACCTGACAAATTTCTCACATTACAAGCCTCTTATGCTAGGGTAAAGTCGGTCCAAATTTCCTTCCACGCAGGATTCACATACGTTTGTTCAAATGCAAATAATTTCCTCATCTTCTTTTACATTAAAATAAAAAAAGTTACATTTTTTTCTCGTCCAATGAACAATTTCTGTTCTAGTTCAGTGCTGATTGTCATTCCACCTCCCTATTGAACTGCAGTTGTAACATTGTACGCTTAGTTATGCACTTGAAAGAAAACCTTTGTTAGAGATCAGTTTACACTTGATATATTCTTCCTTTATTCAGCTGGATATTTGCTGAATTCAGGTTAAGCAGCCTGTTCAAATACACATGGGAGCTGAGCCTGCAACCTCCTTCTGTTCCCACACCTTTATACTCACTGCCACTCCTAAATTATCCTTCAGGGAGGGCCTGTATGTTGACTAAGGGCCTGATTTACGAAGACCTTTTGCACGTACAAAACTTTTAGCACACGCAAAACTAATAACACAAACAATGATTGAGGTAAAGCAAATACCATGACCAATCATTGGTCATGTTATTGGTTTTGCGTGTGCTAAAAGGTTTTGCACCTACTAAGGGTCTTAGTAAATCAGGCCCTAAGTGGTTTGTGCTAGAGTGGAAATTAACTTCAGGTTAAGGCCCTGTTCAGGTTCAAGTCTTAGGCTGGTGCAGTGCCGGATGGCCTGTTCTTAACATAAATCCGGCTCTTATGTTGTTATACAGTTGTATTGACTGATGTGGTGCAGAAAGATCGATTTTGTTGTAAAACGTGATATCTCCTATCTCCTTGCAGCGCCACCTGAAGGAACGGAGAGCCTTGGGGGCGGCGGGAGAGCGAGAACGCTGTTCGACTTTGTGCCGGAGAGCGAGGACGAGCTTTCACTAAAGGTTAGTCTGTCTGAGCGGGCTGTCTCACCTGCACAGTCGTACAGACGCCCTGAAAGAATCAGAGTTCCTGCTGCCCTTGAAAATCCTCCCACTGAATCCTTGAGAAGTCCTATTTCCATCCAGGAAAGTCATGGAAAATGTCAGGGAAAGTAGGCAAATATCCCACTGACCTTGAAAGGGGAAAATTGTCCGACAAGTAATTATACAAAACCTTTGCAGCAAGCGGAAGGCAATTATCTATCTATCATTTATGATAAAAAATAAACCTTTTTCTATGGTGGCGAGAGAGCCCTCAGTACAGTGACTGGTGAGTGGTTTTGTGGCAATTTTAGAGTAATTTTTTTTTTTGTCTGTGTCTGGTTTCTGCAGGCCGGGGACATTATAACGGGTGTGGAGTCCGTAAACGAGGAATGGTTTCTGGGAGAACTGAAGGGGATACGTGGCTTGGTGCCTAAAAGCTACGTCCAAGTGCTGCCATGAAGCTTTTCTCTGGACCACAATGAACTGAGATTGCCATTGGAGTTTGCGGGGAGGGTATTTTGTAGTTTGGATTATTGGTGCCCAGGAGTAGGGCATATGAGATATGAAAAAAAATGTAATAAAATGACAATGCAACGGGACCCTTATTTTTCATGACAGGTGTACAGGACGACGGAGCTGCCATTGTCAAAAACACTGCCTTCCGGAAACAGTATTTCTTTCTGCTTAAACGGAACATGTGGAAATCTCCTGACTTTCGATTTTCAATATGTTATGCAGAGCTAACAGACTGTGTCTTTTCAATGCCAGATGAGTTTTCTTTTTTCTTTGTTTAAAAAAGTGTTTTATAGGACTAATAAATATTTCTAAGTGTAGTTGCCTTATTAAAACAAATCTCCAAATTAATAACATGCAATGCATATAATGGTTTGTTGTATCTTTTGGTGTGCCGAGCGATTTTTAAAGGTATATTTAGGTCTTGTATTTGCATTAAAACTGTCTGTATTCTACACAGTAAAATCCTGTTTAGTGTCACGCAGTGCAGTACCATTAGCATCACAAGTTTAACTTTATAGAGTATTTACAGTATTCACTATAGAACGGCTGCATTCAGACGGGACAGATGTGTTCTCGTGGCTTAAACACTCGGAACCACAAAATTTTGAATAGGTTGACATTTCTACAATGCTAGTGCTGGCTGTGGTGTGGTGTGATTGGCCCGACCGTGACCCAGGATGGGAGGGGTTTCAGTAGTTGGCATGTTTGTGTCTCCGTGCGCGCAAGCAAGCCTCTCGAGTTATTCTGGCGCCCACATCATGTGTTTCTGAGGTGTTGTGTGCTTGTCTGCACTCCTAAAATGGAGGGGGTTGCCATGATTCGCAAAAACCTTTGCATCTCCAGTATGTACAATGCTTGAGTATAATCTACACATCAACAAACAAAAATGATGTGAGTGCCACCTTGTGGCTGAATATTAGCAGCTATTATAAAGCGTTTATTTTTCAAACTCAGCTTTTGTTTTTGAATGTCAGTCTGTTTTCACTGAAGTCTTTTTGGAAATGCATAACAAGAAAGATGATTCTTACATCTCAAAATGAACAACTTAAGGCGATTCTGTATCCGCAATATTTTATCTTAAATCAAATCATCTGTACTAATTTAGAAGTGGAGCAGCTTCAGATGCATATTTTCATACTAATTAAAGTATGTTGCTGCCATGCCAACGGAATACGCCAACAGCACTGTGAGGGTGGAGGGCACCAAAACCATGTGATTTTACACCCTTGTAACTACTTATGGTGCTATTAATAACATCAATTTAATACTTCAGTAGATGAATGAAATGTACCCTTGTGTTATACGAGCTGACATATTCGCACATCCTCCATTTGCTAATGTAGGTTGCCTATTTAATCCTTCAGTCAATCTGCTTATAAATCGATTAGTCAGCATCAACTTATTGATAGGTGCTATCAATCAGTGAAATAAGAATTTGGCATTGTGTCCAATAGGATTGTAATGGAGTACTGTGTACAGCAAGGTAAAAATACATTATTTTGATGCATAGTGCAATTATAAGCACACTTTTGATCCGTTTTAAAATCACTTTTTTTTAAAGTGTGCACACGACTGTTTTTTTATATAAGGAGCTATGTTTTGAAGACATTCATCCAGAGTTATTTATAGAGCCTATACATAATACAAGTAATTTATTCAGCTTGATATATAGGTTTAAGTTAAGTACCTTCCTCAAGGGCAATGCATCACCTGAGAATCAAATCTACAACCTCAAGTTAATATTTCTTCTATACAGGAAATGCATGGCTTACATCTGTCTTCCACTTAATTTCCTTGCTGGCATACAGTTACAATGCAATTACAACCCAAATGAAACGGTTATTTGCTTGCTGCACCCCACATCAAATTTGCAACCATCTCTTACCTTATGTTAGCCTGAACTCTGAGCATGCATCTGGCTAAGACTGGCTGGTTATGACCACCAGGGGGCCAAGACTGGGCTTTCGTTTTGAAGCTCACTTCCTGGTTGGGCTGGGAGCGGCCATTGTGCCGTTGCTCACTAGCGCCACCGTGGTTGGCTCCAGTATAGGTCTTTCATCATGTAAGTCAATGGCAGCAATGTGGTCAACCTACTCAGTCGATACATTTTTCTCACAATTTTTTTTTATTGCAATAGGTGCCTTTCCTTCATCTAATGCCTCTGCATGTGCTGATTTTTAAAAAATATTGTCTCGTTTGGACATTAACATTTGTTCAGGACCAATCTGAGGGACAGGTTGAGTCCTCTTCGGCTCCACGGAGCAGACGCAGTTTGTACAAACCGGGGGCGAAAAAATCTTCCGGAGACTCAATTCGGTTTTTACGAGGCCGTGGGAAGGCAATGGGTGACGTCACAGTGACTTTGCCAATATTTTTATACAGTCTATGGTTATGACTGACTGCAGTACACATTGGTCACTATCAGCAACAACTTATTTGATAGACTGTAAACAATGCAGTCATTGAATTCTTTAAAAATAAAAACAGTTTCCAACATTCTCATTTAAATCAGATTCATATTTCCTGTTATTTTTAGTGACTTTTTCATTATAAATGGAAGGGTTTAAGATTGTTAATTGACAGTATTAACTTATTTAATTGACTGAAGTGCGGGAAAAAAATACCTTACTTGAGTCATTCATTTCTGAATTTTGTGCGTGCACGGATGCATATTTATGGACGCCCATGGGGCATGGCAGTGAATACCACTCGCCAATAATTTTTGGAAGGGTTGTTTTCAGTTTCTTCGCCGGACCGAGTCAGCTTGTGGTTGGATACACACGCAGTCACTTCAGTTCTATCAGCATGACCCCACCCACCCAGTTCACAGATGTGCACATGCATGCATGCAATCGGTTCAGCGCCACCAATGAGATCACACACACACTCAAATCATTTTTTCACATGCTCACACACAATTGCACACGCTCGCACACATACAGCCTCATTGTGTACATGCACATTGTTTTGTTTCTAAAACTGTCAATGACAGAAACTGCTTTAATGCTAATCTTATTTCACAAACGTTTGAAAAGAATTATGCCAAAGTATATTTTCTTCTGTGCATGTTATACTTTAATAGTTCTTATATTTTTATATATTTTATATTTCAGCAGTGGCAAGCCATGTTTTCACACCCAAGAGAACTGTAAATGTTCATATAAAGTTATCCATAACAATGATTTGTTAACTTTCCTTCCTAAATTTAAACTTGTAAAAGCAGAAATAACTTATGCTGTACTGCACATTGGCAGAGAAGATCAATACACTAAGACTATGATCAGAACATAAAATAACCGTTAATTCAATGTGAATATTACTTTTAAAATGTTCTGTTTGTGGAAGGTGGTTAACATCCTTGGCATTGTGAATACCAAAATAGGTATGGGGCATGCTCCGCCAAGGCAGCCGGCTGTCATTTGCACTATTTCATATTGACCACTAGAGGGCACCTGATCAGAAAATAGAGCATTTCCGCTCGGGGCTCCAATATCACCGTTTTAGAGACAACACTATCCCAGAAGAACCATGGGGAAACCAGAAGCCTAAATACAATTTTTTAAAAATCTTTTTGACGTATTTTTACAGTTTGATCCAAAAGGAACAGGCTGTAACTTTAATCTGTCCTATGCATCCAGTTGTTACTAACCCCTTTGGAAAAATGTCAAACTACTAAGTTTAATTTTTCCATTGTTTTTATGGTTCATATATATCAGTTTCACTGACTTCACTCTTCAGTTTCTATAATGACCAATGAGATTTTATTTCCAGTTTATTCATATTTACAGTTGTCTAGCATTACGTTAAACCATTTAAAACTGATTTTATTCTGCCAAAGCTTAGGGAAAATATAAGTATCCATAGATAATTAAATCATCTTGTGTGACACTTAAATATTATAACTAAAAATGTAATCCAAAAATATTTAGATAATAACAACATTAAGTGAACAGCAGAAATATGAAAAGTGTTTCCAAAAGTGAGACGACATTTCAAGTGGAACTGAGTTTACAAAAGAATTGACAACTTGTGAAATTTAGCATACTGTAAGCAATCATGTGACTCCAACAGCATGATTCCAACAAAGATGTAACAGAAAAAAAATGGACTGAACCACATTATCAAATGAGGACCGTTTTTTACTGTACTTAATATTGTACATTTTCCAACTGCCTTGCTTTATTTATTAATTTTTAACTTTACTAAAAATGTTCTCTGATCAGCTTGTATGAAGAGCTATAAAAATAAAGTTTCTACAGCTGTCGCTGTTGTTCATGTTACTGTTGCATAAATGCATGGAAAGTGTAATGGCATTCCCCATTCCAGTGTGGATCACTGGCTTTTGGGGGATGGGATCTGAAGATGTTAGCACTTTGCTGTCAGTAGGAGAGATTCAGCTTCCCATCTCAAGAAAAGCTGCATGGCACTGGCTTACAACTATATTTTAATTACATTAGACCCATTACTCTTTAACGGCTAAAGAAAAAAAAAAAATATATATATATATACTGAATATATGTTTACTCCACACCTCAATACATTATCTCAGAACCACACTGAAAATGTCTGTATTTCCACAGAAACTAGTAACACTAAAATTATTTGAGCTGCGTCAGTGAGTCTGACTTTTTGAGGATGTGCATATGAAATGTAGACGATATTGTGCAATTTGTGCATACCACGTTGCTTCCGTTGAATTCACACAATGTAAGTGAAATATAGGCCTAGTGTTAGGCAAAACCAAAAACATTTCATAATGTTCATAGAAAAGGAAAAAAATGGGTATAGGCGCAATGTAAATCTTTTTTGCAAATTTAAAAAAAAAATATTCTAGGTCACTGATTGCAAAATCAAACATTAATCTAACTGGCACAGTTGACATTCCTAGTTTATAGCGTCCTCGGGGCATTCTAGTGAATTCACGAGCGTAAGGAACAACCATGAAGTCCTCCAATGGAAAATCACTTAGACGTGAATAAGGGAAATATCCAAACTTGTTTACGCAGGAGAAACCTATAACTCAAATTTACACCTATAGCACAATTGCGCGACAGATAATGGCTACAAATACTATCATACATGATGTTGTGCATTAATGTGCAGGCCTTGTAAATATACAACATGTATTAAATAAAATAGGTCACTGACTTTAAGAGGCTAGCTGTGAAGAATTGTCAAGTCGTTTTAATATCTAGAGCTTTTGCATGTGTGCATATGCCCTTAGCATATTCCACTGCGTGCACAATACAATATGTAATATTATTTTACAAAAATAATGATTATAAGGCCTGTAGGCTATCATGTGTAAAAGGCCGACATGCATTTCCGAGATTAGAAAATCGTTGCTTGCTTAATGTTTATGATAACGTTCTTTAAAACATTAATACAATTTAAATTCAAATTAAATCTTGTATCCTATGTATCATCAGAGTTCTTGTGAGTTTGACCCCTCCTTTGCTGAGTTCACACCACTGATCCAGGCACGAACGGCATAATTTCCTTAGCGCACCTTTATAATAGCCTTCGTGTATGTTTAACCACTTTCCCCGTGAGCAGTAGCCTATATTCTTGCCGTGCCTTAGACATTTCTGCCTGCGAACTGCAGCGAAGTCTGTTCAAGTTCTTCTGAATGTACAAGACACTGTGCGCTAAATCGCGTTTATCTCGCAGCCTTCCTATCCCTCAGCAGATAAACAGACTATCCTACCTGGGGCACACCTGGACCACCTCAGGGTGGTCATTCGCCGCTCACTGCGCATGCTCAGTCTGCTGTACGGACAACACTATCATGGCGGAGACGATCAAGAGCAGGAGGTGAATCAGGAAGATATGGCGCTGAATGTGGGATAAGACCGAAATTAAGAGAGTCAGTAGATAGCTGGCTGTTCTGGAAGCTTTATTCGGCGAGTTGTCCCTTGGAAAATAGCATTGTAGGTGCATTCGAGCTTGCACCTGCACAACGTTTCTGAGTTTTGCAGTTTACCCGTGCGCGTATTTTACCTGTCTCCTGTTCAAGCTAGCTAGTTTATAGTCGCAGTTTCCTATGCTCATTTATATTTTGACAGCGCGGAAGAAGAGCGAACCGACTGAAATTTGAATCTGTAGCTATAGCTATGTTGCTGGATACCTAGCGTGACATGAGATTTCCCCAGCACAATTATTTTTGCGTCTTATCAAGTTTCTTAGGTATAAGGGTTGTGCAGGGTAACGCCGCAGTAACTCCTAGGTCTCGGTGTCGCAATGGAAACTCAACACTTGTAAGCCGTCTTCGCATGAAACGGAAAACATTTATTTAAACAAATAATACTATTCGGAGGGAGGAAAATACTGGGAAGGGAAATACTTGGTGCTGTTAATTTAAGACTGTCATTTAAATAACACAAAAGGTAGCCGACATTTGTATTCACTTGCCGATTTTCCAGTTTCACCACTTTGGACTAACAGGTGCCATACCTGTAAGTTACACCTGTCCTTAGCCATGGCGAGCGAAGGGACGCCAACTCCCGGACTCCCAATTGATGGAGCAAAAACAGAAGGACCGGCTATTTTGCCCCTCAACCCCGGGGTTCCGATAAGGGGAATCCGAATGAAATTCGCTGTGCTCGCCGGACTGGTGGAAGTTGGAGAAGTTTCTAACCGGGATATTTTAGAGACAATCTTCAATCTGGTAAGCTGCATTGCTATAGGCTAAAGATAGGCTACTTTGAATGGGAAATGTCGCGGTTAGATCAGGGTTGTATTCCCCTATAGCTAAACCAGCGGATTGCATGTAGCCTATAGCTAATATAGGTTATAATAACGAAATGCAGGTTGAGTATTCACTACCTGGTAATTAAAAAAGTGAAAGCCTCTCTTCTACAACAGCCCAGTTTACATATAATTTAAATAGGCTTGCCTATAGGTGTCACAAACTTCCCTGTAAGAGAGCTAGTTCTAAACGGGAACTGTAAAATCGCACTGATGTCGAGGCATGATTTGAGGGCTCGTTCTTTTGTCGATTATAATAGCCTATGGGTGTCCTTCAGTAGGCTAGCTTAGGCTAGCCTAAACTGTTCATCATGGAGAAAATGACAATGTATAAAGGGAACATGTGAGTCAAACGCATCTCAAATTTCCTCGGTCTCAAATTTCTGTGCCATTCGTCAGTTATGCACACATTGGGTTTATTTTATTTAGTATTTACGGATATTGACTGATACTATAGGTCACGGGCTCAAAACAGTATAAGACGCTCGCAGCCATCACGCAGCCTTGCTAATTCGGAATGTGCAGATAACATTTGATGATGCAATTTGTCGTCCAACCAGATCCGTTTATTACAGTTGAGGTTTCAATTTAAAGGGCGTCATAGCAAGACTGAAAAATTCTTGACACATTCCAAACCGATTGGGAACTCGACACCCTTCACAATTGAGAAAGTCCAGAAAATCACGTTTTTTTAATCCATTTAGGCTATTGTTGGTCTTTACTGACTGAAATTGTTAGGCTACATCAAGACAAACAGTTTGACGCATGTAGCTCTCTAGGTAGGCTATATAGCCCATTGCATTACTCGTTTATTAGTGCAATCATCATTTAGCAGATTAACATGATCTATTCACCAATCAGTGATCATGCTATGAGACGCCCAACGATTCTTACCTGAAGAATAGGTTGAATGTATGGCTTTATGATGATTAAGCTCCAACCCACTGACTGGTTTGCCAGTTTAATAATAATATAAAATTTAGACTACAAAATAAACATTTAACCTTTTCCGTGTGGTGTCAGATTGTTACAGTGAGACCCAGTGGAATTTAATATTATACAATGATTTATTTGAACACTGAATATGAAACATTATAGCTGGAAATTAAAAGTTTGTTCCTGTAAAACATGTATTGCTTGCCATAAATATTTTTTTGATGAACCGATGGTGAGGAAGAGAAGACTCATAGCTCCCAAATAATGCAGACATAGACTATTATGGATAAATCTTGGCCTCGTGAGGCTAGTTGGTAGACTATAGCCAATTGTGAAGGGAATGAGTTGTAGTGCATCATAATTTTGTCACCGGCATTGGGTTGTGTGGCAATTATGGACAAGCGAGCATAATTAACCTTTGTATATTATTATTTGTAAATAGTCTGATTGGGAATCAGTGTTAATCTGGGCGGCAGTTAGTCTGATTGGGCAGCTGTGTAGTATAATGGTTAAGGAACTGGACTTAACCATTAACCTATAACTGAAAGGCTGCAGGTTCAATTCCCAGGTAGGACACTGCCGTTGTACCCTTGAGCAAGGTACTTAACCTGCATTGCTTCAGTATATATCCAGCTGGATGAATGGATAAATGTAATAAGATGTAATAAGAAGTTGTGTATAAGAGTGTCTGCTAAATGCCTGTAATGTAATGTAAAATGTTGGTTTCAGACACCTGTTTAAATGACATGTTGTATATTCCAGGTTACAAGGTTGCTATCATGAGAACGCTTACTGTAATTTACAACGACCTCTTTTACACCTGTCTGTCTTGAACTATTCTGTCTAGTTATTACAGGGTGACAGGTTTATGTTTTAACTCGCAGGTAAAATGAGATTGTCTTGTGAGTTTTGCACATCGGGAAGAGTGTCACCTGTTTTTAATACGTCCTGCTGTAGTTACTGAGCATGCTTCTATACCACTTTCCCCAAGTGTGCCTAGATGTTTACCTATTATCTCTGTCCTGTAATACTGATTCATTAGGTTCAACTCTCTCTCTCTCTCTCTCTCTCTCTCTCTCTCTCTCTCTCTCTCTCTCTCTCTCTCTCTCTCTCTCTCTCTCTCTCTCTCTCTCTCTCTGTGTGTCATCTTACTGGGTCTAGTAAGGAAGAAAGACAATACTGTCTTGTTTCAGGAGAGCAGCGGAAAGGAGCAGTGCTTTGTCAATGGAGTGGCATAATGTTGCTTCTCCGAGGCAGGCTGTTACAGCTGCTGCTGTCATCCTATAATAACCTCACCCCAGAGGGCAGATCCACTGTGTGCATAAAACGCTTACACTCTCCAATATGCCATATGCCCTAATTTTCATCTCATTGAGAACCTGAAAATCTTGGGGGGAAAAAACGACCAGAAGAGCTAACGTTTAGAGACTGAACATTGTCTTTATGTTCTTCGGTACAAACCCCCAAAAGGATTTTTATTTTGCAGCCCCATGTCGGAAAAAAAATAGGCCTAAGGTCCAAGGTCCATTTTTTCCACGTGTTATTAGTCACAGTATGCCTGCTGTTACTTGAAACTTAAGAGAAGTATAAAAGATAGCATTTCTGCCATGCGTTTTTACAATAGAAGGGTTTGTTTAAATTTTCAGCAGTTCCGCAAATTCAGCAGTGCGCAACAGTGAACATAATGAATGGCCTTATGAAGAAAAAACGACTGTAAAAATAAATAAAAATTAAAAACCATAGTAGAAGTGCACTTGTAGAAGAGTTCAACTGAAAAGATAAATGAGGTACATCAGGTTTTCACCCCGCAGTTACAAACGCATCCCTATACATTCTTAAAATGTTCTATTGTCTTCAATGCTGGGAGAAGTTTTGTCTATTGGCTCCATTCATGTGATGTTCTGCTAGGACGGTAAACCTTACAGCAGAGACGCCCTGCAGAATCGCTGTTTGGGAGCTGGCAACGGGCGAGTCGCGTTCACTGTAAGCGGTCTAAATAAAGCGAGCGTATCATAGTGAGCGTCGGTGTCACCTGCACTGTACTGTGCTATTTCTTTGCTTGGGCAGGAGGGCACAGGTAGCCTGTGTGGGAAGCGGGGAGCCGTTTGGCACGCTCCTCGTTAGGAGAGACGAACAGTTTTAACCTCGCACAAAGCAGATCTGCCTGGTCATGTTTTGTGTTAAGACACTCTATTCTACACTCCGGGGTGAATTCTGAAATTGCCTTGATAAAATACCACAGATTCACACTCACTTTGTAGGCCTACTGTAGCTCCTCCTAGTTTTACACAGGAAATGGGCGAGTTTGCACTGTGAAATTCCCTCGAAGCAAGGGCATGGTTGCGGGCCATATTCTGTAACAGCATTGAGGAAACTAAAGAACTGTGAATATTTTTATTTATTTATATTTATAATTATTATTTATTTATTTATAATTTAATTTAATTTATGTGGCCCCTCTGTTGAACTCCATTGGAACAGCAGCACCATCTGGACATTCCCTCTGGTTTTTAGACACTCCCTAATAAGGCCCTTAAAAGCCGTTCGCTTTCAAGAGCAAACTTTCATATTTCAGGTATGATGCACATTCAAAGCATTCCAGTCTTTGTTTTGGTCTGTGTGCTTTTTCCCTGCCAAGATATCGGAACCACTGTCAGGTTTCCCTGTCGGGTTTTCTTGGATGCGTAAAGTCACACTGAGTATTATGCTTCTGTGGAGGCGGAGACGGAAAACCGAATGCAACTGCCTCCTTGGATCCACAGTTACATCCTCGGTTTTGGCTTCCTCTAATTGTCTTCTGTCGTTGCATTTCGAAAAACATCACTCTTTTCAGCTGTGGGTGTTCCTTTGATCTGGAATTGTCCCAAACTTTGGCTTGATTTCCGGTAAACCAGAGAGAAAACTGTGAGGTTTTCCCTGCGAGAGAGCCTTCCGGGAGAGAAATGAGGTGTTCTAAACTAGAGCATTTCCAGCGGCTTTAAATAGCACATCTGTATCAGTGTCTCAGATCACACCCAACTTCTCTTGCCAGGGAAAACAACTGGGTGTGCTGTCCTGCAAGGAAGTAGATTCAAACCTCACAAATGTAATCCTATGTGCTCTCTTATAATAATAATAATAATAATAATAATAATTCATAGCATTTATATGGCGCTTTTCTCTCGCTCAAATCGCTTTAGAGTGATGACCGGGAAACTCGCCTCAACCACCACCAATGTGTAGCACCCACCTGGGGTGATGCACGGCAGCCATTTTGTGCCTGAACACTCGCCACACATTTTATCATTTGACAGATTTCAGTCCGTTTTATCAGGCTTTTCTTTGTGATGTCATAGCCTAGTCCTTGAATTCTTTGCCAAATTAACACGTGGGTTAATTTGCCGGATTTCCCACATGTGTGCTCCATATCTCCTGTGCTTTGTTGATTTGAGACTCACGGAAGGTTAACCATCGAGGGAGCTTGTGCACTATTATTTTCCGCTGTACTCCGCTCTTAAATTAGCCAGCCGTTGAGAACCTTTTGAGGTGAATGTAAAGGCCATAATTTCTGATACACTGGTAAAACTGCGTAACGAGGCAGGGCAGAGTGCTTTTGAATTGGGATTCACAAGCATACCTATGTTGTGTGCCTTTATATAGCTGCTCGGACGAATCAGGCCTGGTGTTTGAGGAGCTGGTTTCTGACAAATGTCGTTAGAATCGAGGGCTGACTGTCCAGAGTAGTTGTTTGTTATCATTTTGAATTGTCCTGGCGAAAGTGGCGCACTGCTCTGTCAAGGCTTGCATTTGTTTACGCCGATAAAAAGGAGACTTTATTAGTCTAATCACTTTTGTTTGCTCGGATTCTCTTTCAGTTGTTGTTTGCATAGCAAGCGCCTTATCAGGGGTGACTGCTTAGCCCACATTTAAAATGTTATCAGTTCATACAGATGCATGTTTACTGAAGCAACTTGGGTTAACTTGCCTGTCTTGCGGAATGGTCACACAGCAGTTATACAGTTGTACACAGTATGCAGTATAATTTATGCAGTTTAAGTTCTCTTAACCAATGCATCCCATTCATCTGTAGGAGGGGGGGAGGGGGAGGGGGCATTGGGGCATCAGTGTAGTGTAATGTACTCTGGGGCACTATACCCTTGAACAAGATGCATAACTCTAAATGCTTCAGTAAAAATATCCAGCTGTATAAATGGACTGTATAATAAATAATATGTTCGTCACTCTGGACAAGTGTCTGGATACGTCTGTTAAATGCCACAACATAATGTAACCTATGTTATCAATTCATAAAGTCATAGGTCACGCTATGGTATGCTATGATATGCTAGTATCTGCTAAGTTGCAGTTGTTTTTGAATGTTAAATTTGCACGTTTCACCACGTCCTCATAAGGTTCATTCCATGCTTTTTGTTTATAGTTTTGTGTCAACATTTTGGTAAAGGTCACAGATGGTAGGAGCTGATACTAGAAGAGGCCGATTTTCTCTAAGGTGCAATTGTGCTTGTTGTTGAACAGCCTTTCACCCTCTCCTCTCATGGCTGTTTTTTTTTCTTCCACTCTTCGGTTGTTTGGCCAATTGCTCAATACAAGTAATTAATTCACCATTCGTGCTTTTTTGCTCTGTTGTAAGACGTATCATGCGTTCACCTGATCTGGTGTAACGTTGCGGCAGAGGCAGGCGCGACATTCTTTTATGCCAGTGAGAATGTGGGAGAAAACAAGGGAAAGAATCCCAAACTTGCTTCTCAACAAGCCACTTCTTATCAAGAAAAGAACAAGGACAAGGCTCACAAATGATAGAATGTAGACTGCTTCTTGGTTGAGGTTCTCTTTGGCACGGCTGCATGTTTAATATGTGAGATCATTGTTGCGTAAATGTTACATAAATGTGAAGTGTGTGTACGTTTGTGGGTTCGCTACATTCGTATCGTGTCGTGACATGCTCCAACGAAATGGAATCCGAACGGAAATGGAAGTGGATTATTGTAGAGTGAAATTTTTAAGGTATTCTGGGGCTGTATTGAGGGCTTTCCCTCTGGATTTGGTACATTTTTGTTTGTTTTCTTAAGAATATAGAATATTGGCTCATTTGATCCATTTATTTTTTACAATAATGTCAGCCATTGATAATGTGTGTTCGAGTGGAATATTTGCAACATAGCTATGTGCACTGTGTGATTATGGGAACTGAACCAAGGACTTCCAGATAAGAGACATAAGCACACTTGAGACATAAAGGCACAGTATCTCTTTATTGTGACTCCAGGGGGTCACGTTAGAGTATATTGCGGTTGTGCGGCGTTGCTAAGCCAGGAGTGTCAGACTTCAGTCCTGGAGGGCCTCGGTGTCTACTGGCGTGTGTTTCAATAATTTATGAAACCCTGTTTTCAAGGCCTGAACAGACTGGAGAATGAAAGGAAAACCACAAACAAACAAAAAACCCAGCAGGCACCGTGGCCCTCCAGTTAAGACACCCTTTGTTTTAAGCGGCACTGTCCAGAGGAAAATGGCCGCAGTCGGTCATGGAGACCAGCTGTAGAGCTGGCGCTCCAGGGCACCGTGCAAAGGGTTAACCCTCCCCAGGGCCTGTTAGCTTGTGCGACAGTGGGTTCGTGGCATCACATGTGCGGTGATGATCTGGCATGATCCCTCTCCTTGGCTCGGCTTGCTCCCGCTCACCCAGCCAGCCGAAATCCTTCCGCCAGTTCAAAATGTGAAATAATTGGACCCGCGCCCCCCCCCCCCACTGTGCCCTTGTCACATTTGCATGCTGAAGGACTGTGTGGATGAGGTCCACCCCATGTTTCTGTCGGGGGAGGGCAGCCAGGATTGCATGCTGGGACTGTGGAATGGCCTCCCACCTTGGCCCTAGTGTGATTTAATTCTGCTCACCAGTAACAAGCCTTCTTGCATCAGTTTCATTACTCATTATACTAAAATGAAAATCTGAGTTTATAACTGCAATATGGGAAATGTAGTTTACTATAATGTAACTATGCTTGTAAACTGTAGAACATCAGTGTATGCACATATCTGTAATTAGTTAGTTCCTTTTAACCATGATATATCTTAAACACTGGTTGGTGGGTGGTGGGCGGACTAGCCACTGACTATCATGGACTCAACTCGCGGGTTCTCCCAACCCCCCGCCCACCCACCACCTGGCCCTTGACATCTATGAATAGAACTGGCCTTGAATGCATTTATTCTATATAACCAGTGAAATTAACTTTTCTATGTTTTCATGAAGTACCTGCAGATGGACTGAACGACAGTAATGTGGTTGCTTGTGCCAGTAAGTATTGACAAATTGAAACAAACGGCACCGTTACGCAGTGTACATGAATAAGAAAATTCACTGGAAAAATGAGGCTCTTAGATGGCCCTTTAAGGTAAATTTAATGATGCCTAAATTTTATCGCTTTCACTCTTAACCTAGAGTGTAAAAGCGCTTGCGTGAAATGAGTTTTCTCCTAAAATAAATGCTCCACGCTGATTATGAAGGCTTCCCTCCTTCTACAGGGCAAAGCTGTTGACAAGATAAACCTGCTTTGCTTTGCTGCCTCAGAAAATAATTTTGGACAATTTTTTTTCAGATTAAACACAAGCAGTCAACTGGCCCAAACACGAAAAGCTATTTCAGCCGTGTTCAGAACATCAGATTTCCTCTATTTGTGCAGCTCCTGAATCATGCTCTGTTTTATCCATGGTTTCATTTTAAAAGAATACATTCGCTCCAAAATACGAGCGAATGGGATCAGCGCTACCGATCTCGTGTGATATTTAAATGAGTTTTAGACCCGAGTTGGGCTGTTGCATTGTTTTTCTGTTATGTCAGTACCGGCTTATCGTTCATTCCGTGCTTTATTTCTAACTGCTTTTGTAAATGGTTTATTTTTCACAGAGAGTGAATACATTCCAAATGTAAAATAACCTCTCGTACTTGGATAGCATATTTTTCAATGTTGCTATGTTTGCATGTGAAAGGTGCATCATTGAAAAGTATTTCAAGTGGCATACATTGTAATGCAATAAATTGCCATTGTAGATATACATGAAACAATGCCATTACATGAGGCGATGTATCCATATGTACATAGTTTTGGGGGTGTGTGTTTTGTGTGAGTGATCTTGGCGCAGTACAAAGGTGGAATGCAGGCCAGCTGCTTAATTATTAATGATCAATCCATTGTCCAAGGACACATCGGGTTTTTGTAAGTGTCTGTGTTTTAAAACCATGAATTACTCCCTATCGTTGCATTGTGCAATGCAATAATACAATACGACAGCGCTAGTGTGAAAGTTATGCCCAAGAGGATAATGTGAAAAATGAATAAAAACAAATGTCAATCGGTCACGTTTGTGAAAGACGCGTTCCAGAAGGCTGTAGTAAATATGGATATAGATTTTGAGCGCGGCAAGTCGATGCTTCTCATTTGCTGAGAAGATTTACACATTCTGGTGGTGGTAGGCCTACTTGCCTGGTGGAATTAGGCACTGATATATTGTAATGCTGTGGACGTGTATAGTTTATAGTTCTCGGCCAGAATCTGCGTACAAGTGCCTGTATTGACTGAGCCACTGCGCCAAGAATCTAGGAATCGGGAGTTGTTTTATCTTTGGTACTGCGCTGACCTCAGTCCATATCCTTTGGCCTTTATCCCCCAAAGCCCATTATAATTATTTTCCTGAACAGTTACTGTGCCGTCATTTCTGATTGGGTGGTGGGCATGGGGGAGGGGCTCGTTTTTCGCAGACCTTTGAACCATAATGTTTGTTTTACGCTGGAGCTCGTGAATGGCGTCGGCGCGTGTCCCGCGCGGTCGATAATAAACTTCTCTCGCTCGTAGTCTGCCTCTCGCTTTCCTTGCGTCAGCGTCGCTATTTTTGTGAAGAGCTTTCTGAGAACCTCCGCCAACCACTTTCAGCCTCGTGAATAGAATGTTGAGAAGGAAGTTTAATTGTGGTCGCGGATAAAGGAGACGTTTAATTCCCGGGAGAATCGTCACGTGGGACGGCGGCAAATTCTAAAACGGTGCAGCAGACGCCTGGGCTATTATTGCATTGACAGGCTCTGAGCTCTTCTGGGGCACGGGCCTGTTCTACGCTGCTCTTGTGGATCACGCTTTGACAGCAGCCCATTTCTTAAGGAGCTTAGAAAGAACGCGCATTAACGTGTGCGCTCGCTTTCACGAGTCACAGTGTAATGGTGTAAAGCTGACTGTAAGCAATGTTAGGTACCCGTCCTGTTCCTTACATCCATGTATGCAAAAATATGCAAATCACCTTCTCTCTTTTTTGGCATTAAGGAATGGCTGTGCAGAATCAGTGTAGAGCTGATGTGTAAACATTAATTTCTGTGACTGATTCAGCATTGGTTGAGAGTCCATCGCAGGGCACACACACACACCATTCACTCACTCAGTCATACCTATGGGCAATTTAGAATCTCCAGTTAGCATACTCATGCAAAGTATGCTCATGGGGACACATGCAAACTCCACAAAGAAAGCCCCTCGGCCCTGTAAGGCAACAGTGCTAGCCACTGCACCACCGTGCAACCAACTGCGAGTCTATGCAGTTCACAATTGTGTATTCACCGCTGCTGATCACCATGGCTGTTACTCCCAGTGGAGGTTTGGAAGAAGCAACCAGCTTGATAAGTGACTTCAATGTGCCCCTGTCTTCTGAGTCATACGCCCTCCTGGATTTGGGCAGCCAGCTTTCACTTACCCAAAAGAGAATGTGATGCACATTAGGGGGACCAGATTCTATATTGTTTGCTGGGAAGGGTGGTTGTGTTATTTTGAATGTTTTGGATTTGATATTATTAATGCAGGCTAGAAAATGAATTACGTCGGTGGCAGTTGTAAACCATACACCACCCTGAATTTGGGAAATTCCAAAGCACAAAATACCAAAAGTGCAAAATATGGAGCAGACGGTGAAATGCGGGACAGAAGCGCTAACCTTATAGCCGCCGAAATTCGCCAAGTTATTCCCACGGTTCAAACTACGTCACCGTCTTCTCTGCGCTGTTCCTGTCGGTCTAAGAGGCCATGCTGACACAGAGGTAGTGAACTGGAGTCAGACACAGGGAGAGGAGCCAAGCGCAGCACAGCATTTCCACCGCTTTCTTTCGGTTGGTTTTCCCGTTAAAAAGCCTTTAACGAATGTGCCGTTCTCTTACTCTCTTTGAGCACAATTCACCCTCCCTCACAGACGTGCGATCGGACATCGTTGTACTGCAGAGCTCGAAACACAATGGCACTCCTCGACGTGCACATAATAAATAGTGTTATGGCTGTGTAAACGAATCGCGCGTTAGACCCATCCAAACTCATTTTAAACAGGACTTGTGCGTGACCGATTATGCATGACACACTGTTCAGCATCCAGGTTAAAGGGACTGTGGCATTTCGGTGTCCTTTAATATTCAAAAGAGCGCGCTCCTCATTGTTATTCCCGTTCAGTCCGTGGGCTCTCGTCTCCTCTCCCCTCCACGCGTCTCTGCTGAGTGCTCCAATTGTGCGGTAAACACAATGGCGTTTTCATCACCCAAAAGAGATCCTTTGTCTACTTAAAATACTCATTCATCAACAAACAAGCGGAACATGTAGAATTTCTTGTATAGTGAAATTCTGTGGAGTGTGGTGGCAATGGTTTTTTATATATTTTTTGGAAACTATATATCAGTTGCAATGGTCTCTGTGGATACCCCACTTGTCTTGGCCGAATGGTGTTGTGCTGGAAATGAGAGATGGTTCAGAATCGTACCTTTTTGCCAACAGTGCATGGTTCTGTCTCTAATTCCCTTCAAGCTGAGGAAATGTGATTGCTGTATGCAGTCTCAGAGTCTAGCTGTATGAATGAACCAAATAATTTTTGGAAGGAGGGGGGAATGGGGGTGTCTGGACCTCCTGCGCAACACCTTTAAAATGTGAGGTCATTGTCGCCGAGCTAGAGATTACACTATTGGTCTCGGTCGTTCCCAAAACCGCTTACCAACGTCACGGCGACCGCGCTCCCCTGCCGACATGGACTCGTTCCCCGCTCTACAGGCTAATTATTCACAGTGTGATCCCGACAAGGATAAACAGATTCAATCTCTATGCCAACTTCGGATCGCGGGGCACGAGCGTCACACTGCAGCACCTTCTGCTGGGCTGTCTCTTGAGCACATATTCGTGGGGTTTGGTGCATAAAGCAATGGCTCTAGATGAGGTGGACCGCTCCTAGTATACGTGGCCTCGGTCCCCCCACAAGCCCTTACTCTTGTTTTACAAATATTATACAGCTGGTTATTTACTGAAGGTACCGTGATCAAGTGTACAATTGCAGTGCCCCGCACCTGAGAGTCAAACCTGCAATCTCTCAGTTACAAGCCCTATTTATCCTACACTTCCCCCGAGTTCCCCCAGTGATTCTTCCCACATTCCTGAGTAGTTATCAGGATTCTATAAATAAGGTCTTGGCAAATGGGTCCCATAATCCCCCATCTGTCATCTTGTTATCTTGACCGATCAGATCCCAGAATCAATCCAATCTTGACAAGGCCTCTTGGGTTTGGTGTAAAACCCCCTATAGCAGAACTTTGAGTCTTGGAACCAGAGCACACAGGGATCTGTACTTTTCCGTGAAAACGTTCACACTCCTCCCTGCATCATCATAAGTACACAGAGGACGGTAAATGGATATAATAATAAAAGGATGAATTCCTTTTGCTTTTATTTGTTTGACCTTTTCAGATCATGGGCCGTTGGCTTCCTCCGCAGCCTTGGCTTTGAATGGTTCATTGAGCCCAGTAATGTGTAATGAGTCGTGTAGAAGGGAGGTGTTTGTAGCATCTAAAATTTCTCCGCAAACGTTTTTACAGTATGCGCCCGGGAGCTACGAGGAGCTCTCGTCTGGAAAGGGTTTTGCTCATACAGCACGTCGACTTTGTAGAGTTTGCTAATGAGAGGCCGCCCAACCTGCCGCAACTGTGATTGTGATGGGGCCTCAGACTGTGGCCCATCCCGTTTTGCGAGCGCGCCCCGAGTCTCGTTGACGTGCCGCGGTGCCTAGTTAGGAGCACTGAAGACGCTCGTCTCAGGTGACTGATTCACGTCAGAGATGCGTTCGAAAACGAAGAGCGCAGCATGAGGAGTTGCGGAATTAAACCGAACGTGTCACTCTAATTGGCTCGTGCATCCACTGGGGAAACCAGAGTTTTCCAGCTAGGGGTGCCAGCATTCTTTTGACTAAATACTGGACACAGCACTTTAATGCCAGCTAAGAAGACTTGATTCCACTATCTTTTTTTGTGTTTTTAAAATTTTATTTACATTTGCGTACTCCCTAGCTAAACAGCAACCAAAATATGGGATGTTCTTCCCCATATCTCATAATACAGGAGAGATGCACGAGTGAACAGAGAGCCTGATTTACTAAGATTTTAGCACACGCAAAAGCAGTAACATGACCGATGATTGGTCGCGGTATTTGTTTTGCACCGATCATTAATTATGCTATTAGTGTTGCATGTGCTAAAGGTTGTAGTAAATCAGGCCCAGAGTGTTTACTGTAATGTGAATAGAGTCTATGTCTTTCCATGTGCTTTACCCTCCTCATTAACAATACGTTACATTGTATTCCAGAGGCATTTCACTGCAGGGGAAAGAAGGACTGTGGCAGTACATTTAAAAATAGAAATCACCGCAGTAAAAGAAGCCGGGTTATAGGTGTCGTAGGTCAAAGGTCATAGATTGCAAATGCCACCAGGAAAACGGTTCCTTTATTAGTTTTTGGGAACTAACTGTCAGCTTGACAGACACAATCGGGCCCAGGAGAGGTTCTTTGTTTCAGTGCTTTATTCAAGTGCACAGCGAGACACTTATTTAATACAGGGAGTAGGATGCTGGAAAGCTGAATTCTGGGTGCGAGTAGCAGTTCTAGGCGGGGTCAAAAGATCTCTTGAATGAATGGCTTTTCATAGAACCGCATATCTGTCAATTAGCGAGATACCCATCGCCGTGGAAATACGCTGCATCGTTGTAGTCTCTTTACGAGCGCTATAACTGAGTAAGGCGTGTCTGGGCGGAAGTGGTGCACAATAAGGAATACAAACTGGCGTTCAGCCCATCCGGACTCGCCATTAACCTACAGTCCTGATGTACCCAGCACGGTGTCGAACCTCGACCTGAAGACCGTGAGGGTCTCTGCCAACCTGAGGCAACAAAAAAAAAATGGAGGAACATTGAAAGGATGAGGTCTGCATTGGCATTCCCTCATTGCCTTGGCAAAAGGGTAAAGCCAGACCAAAATCTTCAAGAGGCTGTTTGCATTTTCAGGATGTGGATATTTGACTCCTCTTCATATTCAACCTCTTCCTTGTGTAGTTTGCTCGAATCGCCAGTTCGTACCACGACCTTTACCTTTGACCCACATTCACTGAGTTGCTGTGATTGGTTCGACGATATTGGTTATGTCCAGTAAAGTGGGCGGTCTTATCGCTCTGAACTTGCACTGAATTCCCCAGGTTTATAGTGGAGTGGTGTAAGCCTATAGCATGCCTGGCTAGCGGGAGAGAGGCGGTTTGAGGTTGGTGTGAAGGGCTTCTGAGGTCCCTGTTATACAGCTGACTGCATGCACACAGAGAGAGGTCACGGTTGGCTCACCCCCGAACAGCTCCTGCTTAGTATTTCCTCTGCAGCTGTACTTAACCGATGACCGCCCACTGTGGGGCACCCTCCAACCTGCCCCTGGCACTCTCGCCGTACTATACTCCGGAGGCATGCCAGTTTTCTCTCAAACACAGCATCGGGACGGGCATGCTTTCTTTTTTCTCGATAGTTTGTGCAATTAGCAGCTGTGTATTCCAACGTGAATCAGACTTACAGTTATTTTTTTGCCTCGCAGATAAACCCGCAGAACTGGCCCGGAATCTTGTGTGTTATGCAATTTTTGAATGAAGGACGACACGTAGTTTGTGGCTTTGCTTAAAGAAAAGGGGATGTTGGGTAGTGTTAGCAAATTAAGCAATGGTTGTCAGAATAGGCAGACCTTGCTGGTTCCAGTGGAGGGAGGATTTTAGCTGGCAGGGTATTCTCAACCCTTGGTTGATCAGTCGAGTTGCTAAGAAAATGGGGTCCTCCAGCGCAGGGGACGTGAAGCGCAGCCGATGGGCTCCATCATGAACAGAAGCGGCGAAAGGCTGCAGCCATACCTCAGGGGACATGCACATTTGTCTGCATCTTACAAATGCAACTGCGCATTTGAAATTGAGGAGAAAATGAAAATGGCGGATAAACAGCTTTCCCAGAAAAATATAGCTTTTTTTTTTTTTTGGAGACTGATAAGTGAGGCAGTTTCTTCACCATTTCACCCCACCCAAAGTCTCAGAAAGGCTGCTCAGGATTATAAATCAATCTGGCTCATCTCTCCGATACCATCTTGGAGAGTGCGGAGGTCTGTGCCAAGCACTGTGGGTCTTTTTCCCAGGGATAAATGAACAGAAATGTGGCAGATAACGGGGCCAAAACTGTCATGGGGGATAACGGACCCAGCCTTGAACTCGGAAGGCCCACATTTTTCTAAACCTTTCCATCCTAATAGTCAGGTGGCGATTAAAAGCTATTTCCTAAGTAAAGTTCACGCTGGTGCTCACTGTGGTAATAGAGAGAACATAAGATGACGGATGCTGATTTTCCATGGAACATCAGAGGTTAAAATATTTTTTTTTTAAACCAAGTGAATGTTTCGCAGGAAAGGTAACACAAAACGTATTCATGCCATAAACAAAGCGCTAGCACTACACATACAATATGCAATATTAAGGTACATTCTTTTTATGGTGAGTGTTCTGTTTATCTTGTATCTGGGGCATGGTGGAGCTGGGGACTCCTATTGGAACTTTATGTTGATGTTATTAATCTTTGTCAGTAATTTCATTAATAGGAGTGCATTTACTGTTATGCATATTAAATGGAAATGATGGGGATGCATCACAATATATGGTATAATAATGATATTTATGGATTTTGCCAGTGGGTGTTGGTTACTCTGCACGGCGCACAATGAAACAATACATCGAATGCATTGAAAAGTATACGCACAGGGAAGTGGTTAGGTATGTAGTAAAGATCGGCCAGAATTGCAAGATGTCATATTGTGGCACATGCAGCAAACTTGTGGTCTAGGTGGGAAGAGGGGATTTTGGAGTCTTCATTTTCATTTCTGCCCATGCTTAGATCAGTCGGTAGGCTGCTTGGAACGATCTCCACGCTTCGATGAATGTGAACCCCCGCCAGACGCAGTCAGACCCATGGCACTACGTACCCGACAGTTGCGCCTTTTTCAACTCTGGAAAAGAGCAGAGACTTTTACTGTCACGGGGGAGGTGTAGCAACGCTTGAAGGAAGTTTTATAGAGCTCTGTGTAGAGAGAAACTACTATCTAGTTTTGTAGGTAAATGGTGAGCACGAGGTACTCTCTAGTGGTCGGGAAATGGCAAGCATTATTGGGCTGAATACCCTGTTCTCGTTGTTATGTTATGTTCCGTTATGTTATGATAGGCTGGTAACATTGTTATGAAGGTTTAAATTTGAAAATAGGCGACGGAAGGAAGGTACCTCATCAGCTTTTTGAACAGGCAGGATGGCGCGTATACTCTCACTGTTACACAGTGTCTGAGTGAGCCACGTTAGCTTTTTCCTGAGGCCGTCTGCCTGCTTGATGGTGTGGTTTAACTGGTTTGTCATGATTTCACCAGTATGCAGTGGGTTTGGTCGTGAAGTTGGAATACTCTGGGTGTAGTTCTAATGATGGCAGACTCTTTGAGCTGAATGGAGATGTGCTGCACTCTTATAGCCAACATTTGGTTGGATGTGTATTCCTGCCCCAAACACAGCACTGCATGCTGCCTGCCACGTGACAAGCTCCTGAATGACTCCTGCCATGTGACAGGCAAGGGGGCTGTTGGGTAGCTTCAGCAGTTGCCTGGGTTACCACACAATGCAACTGACAGAAAGAAGACCCTTTTACAACCTGGTCTCTAAAGTCTGTTTTGATGACACCATCCGGTTTCAGCCTAGAGCATTTTGGTCATCTTCTTAAAGCCGGTTCTGGGAGTAACACTAGCCCTGCCTACAAGCCCCACGTCAGGTGCTCCCTGTTGAGCGAGTCTTACGTATTCCTGATTTCCCCAGTCCGTCCCCGATTGCAGGGGTGTAGCTCGTCTCATACGCCTACATGATGAGAAACTCCTAAGGGGCGCTGATTGCGTCGGTTGGAGCGCCGCCCTTGATTTTGCAGCCTTTAAAAATGCAGTCTCACTTCAGAGCACTGTTATCACCACACCACTACTGTACAAGCTGTGCCTGGCTGGTATATCTGAGACCGGTTTTCTCAACCCTGGTCTCGGTGGACTGCAGGTTGTGCTGGTTTTTGTTTACACCTTAAAATCAACAACTAATTTAAACGCAAAAAAAAAACAGGTGAGGTGATATGACTCACAGCTATAATTGACAAATGAACTGCGGAGCAACAAAACAAACTGATGTAACCTGTGGCATATCAGGACCAGGGTTGAGAAGCATAGGTTTGAGGCTCAGCCCTGTATGATGTGAGTTTTTTTATTTTTATTTGCTTTTTATGGAGGGTGATAGACATTTGGGGGAGGGGGGACGAGTTATGGCCATTTTGGTGGTTATTTGTCTTGGTGCATGGGATCAGGAAGGCTGATGTGAGCTCTCTTTTCAGAAGGGCCCCCCCGGTGATGTGAACATGTACAGCAGGGCTGTTCAGCTGGTGGCCCGGCCTAAACGCGGCCTAGTCCACAGCGAAGCCTCTGATTGGTCTAGCAATGTATCAATAGCCTGTACGTGCAGCTATGGATCTCCGCTTTAGAATAAAGCTACTGCCAGGTTTTTTTAATTTTTTATATATATATATATATATATATAACTCCCAAATCGATTTTGCATTGTTTGCAAATGGAAAAACTTTCTCATAAAAGTATGAAAGTATTTTTCTGTAATTTGTTACAGTTTTTATGTAACAACTTGATGTCTGTGCTCATCTACTTCTTCCATGAATGTGGGAGCCTGGTTGAAACAAGTAAGTAAAAAGGCCAGGAAATGATTGGTTGTTGATATCGGTATCAGAAATTCAATTTGATGCATCTGCACCCCAGTACTGAAGCATCAAACATTGGGAAGTCCAGGCCTGCAGATATCTGCACGGTGTTAGCATAGCTCTCACGAGTGACAGAGCAATAATAACTAAGTAAGAATGCCTCTACTTTGTTCACACAAGTGTGCCATACGCCTTATTCATGCATAATTATATAAATATAGGCCTACATGGACAAATTCTGGCCCATATGCGCCATTTTTAATGGACCCCTTAGAGTAAGTAGTTGAAGAGCCCTGAGCCCGGCTGTTGTTCCTATGAAGGTTTTGATGCCCGAGCCATGCCGCAATCATGAATGTAATTCCCAGTTGTCTCCAGCGGGCTCTGAATAACACTGTTTACCGAGGTTCAGCACACTCTGCCTCACTGGAAGGCGGCACATATGGGACCTCGTTAAAACTATCCAATTAAGAGAACTGATGGGAATTCAAATGAGCAAAAAAGGGTTTATCAGTTTCCATCAAGTCCATCTCGGCCCACTGTGCTATGTGCGCTGTCGTAATGTGCGATTTCAGCCCACTTATTACGCTGATATGTGACGGGTTTAAACTTTGAGGGACAGCTAATTATTGACTTATTGGTACCGCACGGTAATCTGAATTGAGGCAGGATCAGGCGTAACCCCGTACCGATGGATACAATGAAACAACCCCAGAGGTATCTGCTTATCTTCTGTGCTCTCATCCTTTGAAACATTGCAATTTTAATAAAAGTTGTTAAAATTCTTTGACTTTGGGTGTTTGCATGTGCGTATACGCATGTACGACCGCACATTGCTGCCACAGTGAAAAACAAAAAAAATTCCGTTCAGTCGGGATCCTTTTCTCGTTATAATGATATACCAACGTATCTCGTTATAACGAGAAAAGGGTCTCTTTATAACGTGAAATTTTCTTCTTGTTATAACGACAAAACGTAGCCTATCGAAAACGATACACAGAATTAATTGAGCTCGGAGAACGGCTCGTGTGCATGACTTAACCAAGTTGTACTTTAGTTTACTTTGGTTACGTTTGGGAATAAACGCCCTGTTAACATTATAAAGGCAAAAATGGAAAAAAATATATAAGAACGCGCACCCAAAAGAAAGAAAGGTGCTGATTATCGGTCCATTTAATAGAAAATATATGAGAATCGCGCATTTATCTCCATGAAAAAATTATTTTAAATTTAAGTTACCACCAAACATTATAAAGGCACACACAGTTGATGGTTTTAAGTCTCTTTTAAAAACACACTATTTTAGATTTGTGATTTATTTGTTGAATGATTTTCATTTTCTGTTTTCACTAGTCTTATTTTATTGTGTATTTTTAAAGATTTTCTTATCATTTATTAGGCTATCTATGTTCTGTTGGTCGAATGTTATGTGTTACTTTGTTTATTTTATCCTATTTCATTGTTTTGGAAAGCACTTTGAGTGACTTGTTCTGAGAAGTGCTATATAAAAGTTATTAAAAAGTTATTATTATTATTGTGCTATCCTTGAGCACTTAAATTAGATTGTCAGTAAGCGTACACTAAGACTAATTCTGAAATGTCTTATTAAAACGACATCGTTTTCTCATTATAACGACGTAACAACATATCTCGTAACGAGGGAAGGATCTCGTTTTAACGAGAGCAAAATAATGAGCTTTAATGAGTGGAAAATATGTTTTACTGTGGTAGCAATGCACCGCCTTACACACGCATGTTTCGCAGATAAGCGGTATTGACATGTTAATTAGAATTCATCGCAGTCAGAAATCCAAGTAGGGTGGATTCAGGTTGAGTGGGACATCAGGTTGAGTGGGACACTTAAGCTTATGGCTACTTTACAGTGTCAATTTTGCGAGCCAATCACAACAATTGTTATTGTGTTATTGCTCAACATCTACTTCACATTGAATAAAGGTTTTTATTGGTGTGCCATCATAGTTGTGGGCATGTTCTTAATTTTCAAACTGCCTGGCACATGTAAGTTCATTGTAAGAATGCTGACAAATGTTGACAATTGTTTTAGAATAATAAGGCTGCCATTCTGTCAATTATTATGTAAAAATCTAACTTATAGTCTTAAAATGAATCACTTTTGGCAAAGTATTAAAATATAATTAAAATGAGTATATATTCCTATCAGATTTTATGAAAATCTAATTTACAGTTCTGTCCCACTTAACCTGACAGTGCTAGATAAAGTGGGACAGTGGGTTTCAGGTAAAGTGGGACACTACTTGTAAATAAATAAAAAAAAACAGCAAAAAGAAAACATTTTATGAATAAAAAGAAAAAGAAAAAAAAAAGAATACGCTATTAGTAATTTGTTATTAAGGTGAATAAATCCCTAAATATGTACATAAATACATAATTGTAGCAGAAGCTCCCATATTAAATCAATTACAGAAAATATTGCACCCACACAGCAAGTTAAGGGAAAGAGAAGCGGGAAGTGATGGGAATAAAGAAAATAAAGAGAGGTGAGCAGCACACAGGAGGCAAGGGAGGAAGACTTAGTCTGTGGAGGGAGGAGGAAATGAGAGGAGCAATAGAAGAGGAGCAATAGAAGAGCATCAAGAGCAAGTGGAGACGGGCCTGAGTCCTAAACGTATATATTCTTGCCAAGGGCTTCGAACATCCCAAAATCCACACTTTTTGATAGGGGGAAAGAGTGAAAGATACACATTTCAGAAACTGTTGCCTTCTTTCACTTTCTTGCATTTCGCCTCGTAAAGTCACCCCTATCCCCTTTCTTATACGTAACCACATTATGATTATTACTCTTTCATAGGAGAGTGACAGGGATGAATAGAGATGCAATTCCCCGTGGCATCAAAAATCATTTGAGTAGGTATTCACTCACTCATTCTGATAGTTTAAAGAACGATTTTCCAAAAAGTGTCCCACTTTACCACAAACCAGTGTTTAACGTGCTGGAATAAGAGCGCGTGAAACACAACGGTCTCTGGGCATCTTGTCACGGTACGCGGATGCATCGAGAATGACGATAAAAGCGTTTTACTGAAGAAAGCAATCTGCATGTGCCTTTCAAAATAATGCCAAGGTGCTTTTGCCCTACTCCGTAAATTGATGCATTTATTATGTTAATGCACTGAAGGTATTTGAGTTAACAGCTGCCAGCTCGGGCGGGTCTCTCTCTGCCTTGTGCTGATCACCCCGATCACAGGAAAAGATTGCATCCTGTCCGCCAGGCAAAAATGAGGTCACATACAGAAATGAGACATGGCACCCTTTAGCCTGGGGAAAACAAGGTCATAAATTGACAAAGAAAGGAATCCCTCTCTCCATTATTTCTCTGCCGCACTCTGCAAATTAATTTGCAGCAATCTCGTTCTCGGGCACTAATTGCTTTTTCATTAAAGCGAATAAACGGGCTGAAGAGCGTCGATGATGCTAGCAGCACGTGTCGGAGGGAGAGCCGTGCATTTTGGTTGTTTTAGCGTCGAACGCCGGTGGTCCTGACGCACAATGTAAGCCACTTTTTAAAACTATCGATGTGCTTAATGTGGCGTCGGGGCTTTTTGAGCTGTTACTGCAGCGATCTCTGGGTTGTGACCTCCTTCTGGCTCTCAGCTGTGACCGTGACTTCCTGTGTATATTAAAATTTTGACATTTCTCAGGCACTTTTCTCCAAAACAATTAGCATAGCTTCCGTTTTTTCCCCCCATACCCATTTCAAGACAATACCCTTTTATATTTCTGTATATTTTACCGAAGTTATTCAGGTTAAGTAGGCCTACTGTGAGCACAACGGCAGTGTCCTCACCCGTCTGCAGTCCCCGAGTTACACGCCCAGTTCCCTAACCATCGCACACTGCACGCTCGACACTGCAGATAGTCGCTCTTCCTGCTCCACATTCGACAGGAGGCGCAGGACGCCGCTCACGCATTACTAATTCACACTGTCCCCAGGCTGTTCCGGCAGGGTAGGGTTTCCTCTGTGGGATCTCATGACGACTAGGGCAGAAGAAAGGGCTGCTTTGATGTGGCTTTCTGGGACAGCGTGGTGGTATTGTCTTGGAACGGGGCTTGTAACGAAAAGCCGACCGTTTCAGTTCCCAGATAGGGCATTGTTGTAGGGAGGAGTTTGAATTGCGTAAACCACGCGTGTACAAACATGAGGCGGGTTACAGAAGTTAATGTTTATAAAGAGTGAGAGTCTGTGGCCGACTGTAGTTATTTCTGTGGGAAATCCTGAAAAGTGCCAAACTCTCAGTGGTGTTTAGGTATGGGGTATGTCCCGCCAACCCGTTAGCTTGCTGATGGCAACACCTGCCGTCCTAAATGATAATATATTACTTTAAGTTGCATTGGGTAATGTAATGTGTGCAATGGATGTTGTGCCGAATAATTTAACAGTTATAACGTGGGCCTATCTTTGAAATGAAAGTGATTAATTTGTTGAACATACGGTTGAGACGGATGTTTACAAACTGTCACCTGCACTTTGTCTCCGGAGTTTATCACGAGCAGCTGCAGTCAGTGAATCTGATTGATAGAGCGAATCGGTTCTTCTCATTTAATTGCCCACATGCAGAGATGGAAGTACAACCAGTTTTTCATATGCAAATCTTCAGAATTATTATAGAGTATACAAGAAAAACCTCTTTCCATGGCAGCTGGATGAAAAGCACTTGTGGATTCAGTGCACGTGCTTTTCTAATATATCACTGTCACCTGTTACTGGTCTGAAGATTGATCCGATTTGCCCTGAAACCTGTTGAATGGACTGTTGTTTTTTTTGTTTCGTTTTTTAAAATCATGGCTTGCCTATCAGGGGCAGACACAAACATACTGTCATAAAAAAGGGATTGTCCATGCTAGTGAATTGAACTCCCATTTTAAGTGGGTCAGTCTGGTTTTTGCCATTACATTTTTTATATTGTAGTGAAAGAAAAGTATGACCTAGCATGTTTTTATTAGAACTAGAACTTTTTAATTGTTTTTATTCTTAATTTTGTCATTTCCACACAGTAAACTGACTTTTTTTGAAAACATATTTTGACACATTGACATATTAATTCATCCAAATTAACTTAAAAAGTGATTATGGCAAGATGCATATTACACTGGTGAGTAGAGTCATATAAATGCAGTGATTTAACCTCTTCTCTAGCACCACCATTTTTTTGAACGAAACCCCCGAAAATAATGGTTACAGTTTTTGAACCCCTTTCACTACAGGTATAATCCTGGTCTTTTTCTGTAAGGTAACCCTTGGGAGTCTGCTTTGTATCTTTTAAAAAAAATAAGGAACTGTTGTCGCTATAACATTAGGATCATAAAATACTTTCAAATTGTATATTGTGTGATCAGATTATTTGAAAACTTCACCGTAAATAAAAAAAGAACGGGCCGGTGCTAGTTTAGTATTTTAGTTCTAAAATACAAGCAAAAATGCTTCAGCATACATTACATTACAGTCATTTAGCAGACGCTTTTATCCAAAGCGACATACAGTAAGTGCATACAGAAACGTCATCGAAGTAACTACAGAACCGATAAGACAAAGCACATCCTTCCCATAAAGTAGCAACTATCCCTAGTCATGAACATTGAATACAGTTCACAGTAAACTGGGCAAATCAGCTCTACTACAATTCTATTCTAAATACTATTATAAACTTCAACACACAGTTAAACAAGAAACCAGTACCATGAGATGTCCTAGATAAGTGTATCAGTCCAGGTGGAGTCTGAAAAGGTGGGTTCTCAGGCCACGACGGAACGCAGTCAGGGTCGGCATAGAACGTAGGGGAATGGGAAGTTCGTTCCACCACTGGGGAGCTAGGGTGGAAAATCTCTGCAGTTGAGACGAGCGAGCGCCATTGACACGGAGGGTGGGGGGGGGACGTGCGAGTTGCCCTGCTGTAGAGGAGCGTACGTACTCACCAGTATCCTGATGATTATCATACAATCCAGGTAGCTGAACCTAATGGTGATATTAGGATATTAATGCAAAGAAAATTAATATTGAATTAAACCCAATTTATGTACTAAATATCATTATGATCATTATGAGTATGCCATAGTTGATTGAATCTACTGGCTGAAAATATACCATGAATTTGGAAGTGAACTTTTTATATTAAATGGACGACAGAAAATTATTAAAATGACAAATTCATTGTGTGATTAAGCATATAATTCAATTGCTTGTGTGTAATTTGGGCGAGAATTAACTGGAAATAGCCATGCCACTCTTAATTGTAAGAAATAATAAGGGTTTATTATAGGAGAGGGAAATATTCAAAAGAGCATTACATTAATGATTGCGATGGAATAATTATAGCCAATTTATTCAGGTAATTAACTAGTGAAGGAAGATGGCTCAGATATAAATATCATTGCTTCAACTCTTAATCTCTCTGCCTTGTTTAAGTGCTGTGAAGTCGTACAGCAGATTGTAGTATGTAAATCAAGCAGAGTTATTCCCAATGCGTCTGAGAGGATAAAAACACACTCTCAAATTCTGTTTCCTATGATCTGCTGTACAATGGGGCTTTTTGTCAATGGACAGAGTCCAACCCCTTAAGGTGAAATCAATTCTGGTTGTGTTTTCCACATACACGCACACTCTCACAAACAAACACCTACACACTGTACCCCTCTCTCTCTGTCTCACACGCACACATGCGCACACATACACACACACACACACACACACACGCACACACACACACTGTCTATTGCTGCCATTTGAGCTTGAGCAGTATAAATAACCTTGCCATTCAGTCAATCAGAATGCTTCAATAGCACTCAAAAATGCTGAACAAGGTTGGATATTAAATGACAACGAATAGGGGTTTCACCTTGAACGCAGCGGACGTCCTGATGCCTAGTAAATAAGTACATGTATGGCTGAGGGGAGAGGGAGAACGGCGAGCTGGATGAATGGCGCTCGTGGCCTAGCGTTCATTATTTACCAGCAGAACCGGGCTTTACGGGCATTGCCCTCACTGCAGGGCGACTGTTTTCAAGAGCCTGGACTGTCACCCTCAAGTGACTTTGGAGGGTCTCTGACCGCGACAGACCTGCGGCTGAGCTGTAAATCAGCTGATCCCTCGGCCGGCAGTGCCAAGGCGCCCGCTAAAGCGCCCCGCCGCAGTCCACGCCTTCCAGAGGCTGTATCGCTTGTGGCAGTCTGTGAGGTATTAGAGCCCTCAGCAAGGGGACTGCAAAGGAGGGATCTGATGGGAGGGTGGGAAGGAGAAGGTGAGTGAGTGAGTGAGTGAGTGAGTGAGTGAGTGAGTGAGTGAGTGAGTGAGTGAGTGAGTGAGTGAGTGAGTGAGTGAGTGAGTGAGTGAGTGAGTGAGTGAGTGCAAGCGAGCGTGAGTGCAAGCACAAGCGAGCGAGCGAGCGACATTTGCATAAGATTCTCGGTTTCAAGGTGTTTGTTTTATGCCCTCGCCGTGTCAAACAATCGGTGCTAAAGAAACAGATGAAAGCTGGGTGTTGGGGCCACTACACAGCTAGCTGTTGCTGGCTCAGAAAATCTCCTCGATGTGCCAGTTGGACATGGCGCACAACAGTCTAAGTCTGCAGGTAGAAACTTGTTTGGTCATTGGTGAAGAACCTGCAAACGCTCTGCCAATCAGAGATCCGGAAAACACAGCCAACTAATGTCACAATTCATTATCCTGAAATCCAGAACTGATGTTTCGTAGAAATCAGCAAAACAAATTTGCAGGACTTATGCATAAACACTCATATGGACATACACAGATGTTTAATCTAATTATTTTTGTTACTTAATTTGAGGGGTCAAACCATATTTTAAACAAAACCAATTCAAGATATTTTAAATAAAATCTAAAAGCTAAAAAAAATTAAGAAATAAAACTATACATAACAGCAGCATTATTATTTTGCTGTCCCTAATATAGCCATTACATCTGTTTGTAGAGTGTGATGATCTATTTAGGGTAAAAAAAAAAAAAAACTTTTGCTCGCACTTTTTTAATGACCTAGTACTGTGAAGATGAGGAGAAAGCTGTTCTTTCACTGCCTTCCAGGTTATTTCGTTCTACTTGCACAGACTTGGGACAGATTATGTAAAGGACACCTCGGGCCACTGTCTGGCCAGTGTCCCCTTTTGCATATTGCACAGAGGAAAAACCATGTTAATTAGTCTGGAAGAATGCACAGGGGTGAACTCGGTGCCAGTAATCGGCTAGATTTGTAGAAACCTTTACTGTTCTCCTGTTGCTTAACTCTATGTGCGAAGAGCTGCTGCTCCTTGTATATGTACATGCACTTGCGGATGGATTTGTTTCGTCTTGTTAAGCCTGGGTTTGCTCGCTGGTGTTGGTTTCTTTAATTAATTTGAATGGGACGGCTTGCCAACCGATGGGAAAATGATTCGTTCTATTTTAGGACCACTGAGCAGTGTGGTTCACGGTTCGCATGGCAGTCGATGATTCGTCCGTCTGTGTTGTCATTTAAACGCTTCTGCCTCAATGGCAAAGTGCGTTTCCCACGTCCTTTATACCGATCCACAGCCAATAATAACGGCACAGATGGCTAAACAATAAACACTTAAACATTTGGCTTGATTTTTTTTTTTGTTTATTTCACACCCTCACCTCTAACCTCACCCCCTTCTGGCAACCCTTTCATGGGGACTGAGTGCTTGTAAAGTAAAAATAAAATGGGAAATTTATGATCACACATTAAGAAAGAGAATATAGGCTAATATTTGAGACTGTGGGCATATTCAGGATAGGTGTGAGTAGCTGTAAAATGCCTCCCATCGTGTGTCAGACTCACCTTTAACATTATAGCTCTAGCCACTATCCCAGGTAAGTGTTGGGAGATTGAGATATCATGACCTCTATAATGGGTGGCGCTACAGCGAGCTGTCACTCACCGAATGGTTTGAACCAATCAAATTATTTACCGTCTCAGCGATGAGCGTCGCAGCAGAAAATGCTAACGTCACCCATTTGCCTTTCATGAAGCCTCGCTATTCCATCACTTCTCTGGACGACGGCCTCGGATGTTGTTTCATCGGTGCCTAATGAGCAGACGGAGTTGGAGAAATGTGCAAAATGTTTTTGTGAAAACACTATTAGCGGAAAGGGTAATTTGCTGCTCTGTCTTGGGAAACAGACGGAGAAGCAAATGGCTTTTTATAATTGCATGGCCTTTTTATCACTTCATCAGTTACTCTCTGAAAAGATCTGCTGGCACTATATTATAATTAACAGCAAAGAGAATAACACTTTCAAGCTTCAGAGGTAAATAATAGGTGAAATATACATATTTTTGTCATAAAAATTAAAGCGATGAGAATTGTATGTAATTATTGATCAGTGGTAAAGACTAGTGTCAAGTAGGTATTTCAAACTAGGCCTATCGGGGTCGGTTTCAAAGATAGCCGGCTTAAGTCGTGCGCTTAAGGGCCTCTCCTGTGCGGCTTTTACGCGGGGTGATCTTCGCCGTATTCTAACTTATGCTCCGCGGGTGCTTATCTCGAAATGTGGGTGGCGCAGGGCGTGATATTCCAATGACCTGTTTCATGTAACTGCCTCTTGGGTTGCCAGGTTTCTACTAAAAATGTATTTGTGGGGGTATGCATTTTCAACGTGTCAGTGACAGTGCCTTTAATAACCGCATTTGCCTTTGTAAAATCCTGCCTTTGTGCATCATAGTTGCTCTTGAGTGGTGGGGAAGGCAATGCGGGTATTGATACGTCGCATCATAGCCTTGATGAAATGATTATAACTCTTAGATATTGATGACTGGGATATACCCATCACTAGGGTTGCAAAGGGAGGGAATTTTCCAGCTAACTTTTGGTAATTTTCCAGGAAAAATTGCCACTCATTGTAACAATCTCATGCTTAAACAAAGCTAATAAAAAATTTGATGAAAATGATAAACAAAAAAAATGTGCTGAACAGGCCCAGGTCTTTTCTGGAGAGCAGGTTTCTGCCACATATGGTACCATCACTGCCATTGCACAGCACCTTAATCTAGGTCAGGGGGAAGTTCTTGGAAGGATTGTCCAGATTGTCCAGGAAGATAGCTACGCTTGAGATTAGCCTTGGTCAAGCCAAGCTTAACCTTACTTTAGTCAAAAGATGAAGTTATTTATACATCTAATATTGGTCTGTATGTCCTTTCCCTGCTTTGCCGGAAGTGCCGAAGAACACATCCGGCAGAACTCTTCCGGAGGACATGTACACTGTCGGATACATTGTGAGACAAATGCGGTCACCACTAATCTGGAGGGGATAATATACCTCCTGAGATTGAAATCATGTGCTTTAAATTGGTAAGATATAGACAGTCAATCATACTTTTACATATTTTTTATTTTTATGACAGCTCTTGGATAATTGCAAGTAGGCTCGGCAAAGGAAAATAAGACCGATTTCATGTTCAAATAACATGCACTCATTCTAATATCCATGTCTGTGAAAGATGCTGTATCTTTCCACAATCATCTCTTGGTGGCGCTAGACATAAGCCACCTTTTTGGCGGGAAAAAGTTGAGCGGGAAAAAAATCTGTAAGTGAATCCACGTGTCTTGCAGACATGCCTTGTTTTCAGCAAATCTTCCCCGTGTGTGCATGGAACGTAAAACGGCGGATACGTAAAATCACAAATGGCTTAAACTAAGCGGAATTTCGAGAGTAAGTGCCATTTGCGCGTGATTATTTAAACTCTGAATCTGGAACCCTAGTGTTTTTAGGTAGGTATGGTTTAAGGGTATCCTGAGCTCTTTCTATAGGTTCCACATTGATCAATCACTATCAATCAGTATCACATTTAGTAAAAAGCGGATTCTTTGAAGACTAGTGATAGAAAGCTGCACTGCATTGTACAGTTATGTGCCAAGGAGTTAAAGGTCAGTGAGTTTATAGTTCTCATTGAACTCAGAAGAATCTAAATTTACATCCATTCTGTATGTTCTTCATATCATTGAATAAGCAGATTCTTAAAACAAATTTTTTTGTTTTGTTCATTTGTGGTTACTCAGAAGGGTCAACGCTCTTGCACAGCAGTCTTTCTCCTCATTGGGTAATCTGATTATTTTGGAACAGTTTGGATTTGTCAAGATATTTTGGGTAGAAAATATAACATTTCCATTATGTTGTGTTCTTGGTGACTCGTACTGATGTATTTAAATTCATGTTCACGGGTCACTAAATCAAATCTAGCTGCGACGAACTGTGTGCTAATTACAGTTGGCTTTTGTCTTCAACAATATTGCACCCAAATAACCTCATACTGGTCATTTACATTACATTACATTATAGGCATTTAGCAGACGCTCTTATCCAGAGCGACTTACACAGCATTTTTGCATTTATACATAGTATCCATTCACAGCTGGATATATGCTGAAGCAATGCAGGTGAAGTACCTTGCTCAGGGGTACAACGGCAGTGTCCTACCTGGGAATCGAACCTGCAACCTTTTGGCTACAAACCCAGTTCCTTAACCATTGTACTACACTGCCGCTCCGAGTCATCAGAGTGGGGTAAATACCATTTCACCATGGTGAAATTAACTGGAATGAAGTTAATTAATTGATAAGCCTAGATATAAACAAAAGAAACTTACACACACGCACGTGAATTCAATCAACAATTGTCTTCAATTTTTATTTACAAATAAATACAAGTGGTTATGCTTTTTATTCACGAACTCACTTTGGCGAGTTAGTTTTAGTCATTTCTGAACTTGCCAAAGTGGGCCCGTGAAGAAAAATAATAATTCTTGCTTTTAATTGATAAAAAGGATGTGTGTTGATTGAATTCCAGCCACTGTGTATCGCTTATTCACTTTGAAAAGTGCTCCTGTTTTGAGTCATCAGCATTTTCTATTGATTGAAACATTGCCGTAGGGACATGAAGTGCGTTTTCCAGTTCAGAAATTGGATTTAATGAATTTTATTAGTTGACTGAATTAAAATGGAAATATGCAGCCTCGGGTTGTGACCCTGTGATTAAAATGTTTTTTTTTACCTCTCTGCAGCTGGTGGGTGGTCAGTTTGACCCGGAGCTCAACTTCATCGTCCAGGAGGCGGACAGCGTCACCTGCATGGTGGAGCTGCTGGACAAGTGTGAGCCCACCTGCCAGGCGGAGGTGTGGAGCATCTTCAGCGCCATCCTGAGGAAGAGCCTCCGCAACCTGCAGGCCTGCACGGAGGCGGGCCTGATCGAGCAGATCCTGAGCCGCCTCCACGCGGCAGACTGCGTGATCGCTGGTGAGCCCCCCCCCCCCTTTCCTAAGACAGCTCTGAGAATGGGGGCTTATTCAACGGGCCGAATGCTATCAGCGTTACATTTGGAACATTCCATGTATTCAACTCGGCTACGTTTTGCAACAGTTGTGGGGACCGGAATGTTTCAAGGGCGTAGTCGCAGAATAACAATTAGGGCACGCGGGTCTGGCTTCCTGTCGATGCATATCACTGGGTGGCCAAGCGCCTCATGGCCTTTTGAAGTCACATTTTACAAGTTATGCATTCAGCAGACGCTTAGTGGCAGCTTACAGAAGGTGCATTTAACATTGCTAAAAGCCGCCAATAGAGCGAGTGGTAAAGCTACGATCATTTCAGTGCCATTGCGGAGAGACATGCCACAAGGCCTGTAAAAAGTCAAGGGACAGAAGGATTGGGTTTGTTTTACTGCGAATAGATGTTTCACTTTGAGCTTGGTGGTGCTTTTCAGTCAAATCTAGACTTAGTGATGAAAGGTTGCCGTCCTTTTTTATGATTGTAGAGGTTTTTTCTCCTTGTTTTTACATTTCGATTTGATTTATACTGTACTGCACATGAACTGTAGTCCTGTAATTATTTGGTTTTTATGGATAGGTCGCACCCTGCTTTTACTGGCTGGCTGATGAAGGACCACTCTGTAAATGGGACCGCTTTGTCTCGACACGCTCTGAAAGGTTGCGTCATGTGGGAGCTATTGCCTGGAGTCCTGAGGGATGTGGCTTCATGTCCTTCGTTTGCTGAAATGAAACATGTTTCATAACTGGATCAGCTAAAAACCGGTTATCGGAGGCCTTGTGATATGTTTCGCGTTCCATTGGCACAGCTCCGTGTCTGAATTTACCGTTAGGGAGTAGTCTGCCCTTAACGACTGACACGGGATCAGTCTCAGGTTTTCGTCACAAAATTTTTGGGTTTCGATTAGGGCAGGGTAATGTTTAGGACAACTGCTTCCAGAGCTGAAATCTGCGGTATCAAAATATGAGGCTGTAAAATATGAATATTCTTTTTCTTTCACCACAGGAATGAATTGTGTGTGTGTGTGTGACAGAGAAAGAGACAGTGAGTGACTATGTGTGAGACAGTGTGTTTGTGTGTGAGAGAAAGAGTGTGTGCGCATGTGTGTGCGCGCGTGTTCCCACACAAAATGTTGTGCTGCATCTAGTCCAGTACCACAGTGAGCTGAGGAGCTTTCAGACGCTGCTGCTGGCTACTAGCTAGCCCTTTGTTATGAAAAGGGAAGCTAATGCTAAGTGTTCCCCTGCCAGTACAGAGCCTCTCTTGCATCAAGACCCCATTCTGTGCCTCCCCGTGGTGACACATGGTAACTGGGCGCCTCACGACCCCAGGCTAAATCAGTAGGGGATTTCGGATCAGCGATGGGCCTTAGAGGTTTAACAGTCTGGCTCAGCCCCCCGCACCTGATGTCTGTCATCCATTGCGCCACAGTCCTGTGGCTTAGTCCTGTAATGACAAGTCAAGGGAGCTCCCCGGTGATAAAAAGCAACGTGCTGGCGACGCACGTTGGGAGGCCTTCTGACAGGTGCTCCCTGTAAAGGGTCTCCCTCTTGCCATCAGAATGAAACTCCGCCGCACAGCGAAGAAGTGCCACAGGGACATGCGTACCGCCTACAGCATTTAAAATATGTCCCCTGGCAGGTCTCTCTTTCTGACCTCTATACATGCCTCAGACTACGCATGTCCTACCTGCACTAGGGACTATTGAGGTATAGGGGAACTCACTGCACCCCGTTTCCCAAAAGCATCTTAGTTAACATCACATTAAAATGTACTGACGACATAAGACAAAAACAAATGACGAAAAACAAACGATGAAAATAATATAAAAACAAAATTGCCTCAGGTGATTTTTATCTAAGATCCTTTTGGGAAATGGGGCCCTGATAAGTGCAGAAGTCATTATGTGAAAAGTGTATTTCCCTGCCCGACCAACAGCCGAGCAGTTGCTCAAAACAGGACAAATGGTGAACTTTACCGTATCTATCGTTGATGTCAAATTAATATAATGGTATTTTTAAAAATCTTTCTGCACTGATATTAAGCACTGTCCTTTTCCAGAATTCACAGATGAAACTTAAGCTGTGACTGATTTTGTAAAGGGATTCCCAGTAATTGTGCAATTGCCTCTCGTATGACCTTTGAACTCTCTGCCTATCCTGCTGGTTCCAGATCTGATGGTGGACATGCTGGGAGCCCTGGCCAGCTACAGCATCACCCCCCATGAGCTGAAGCTGTTTTTTAGTAAACTGCAGGGAGAGGAGGGACAATGGGTACGTTTGTTCACAGTTTTTTGCAAAATGTGATGTGAAATATTGTAAATAAATATAGGTTATTCCTTTGTACATACATACAATGAGCTGAGGTACAACTTATTTTGGCTCTGTTTTTGGGATGATAATATAATGTGGTTTGGCATTTTATATGTGCGTGTCTGTGTGTGTCTGAGTCTGCGTGTGTGTGTTTGTTTGTGTGCGTGCGCGCGTGCATGCTTGTGGTAACAAGGCTGTTCTATGTCTGTCCTGCAGCCTCCACATGCTGTGAAGCTCCTCTCAGTGTTGAATTGCATAGCCCACAGAAATGGACCAGACGCCTTCTTCAACTTCCCTGGGAAAAGCGCTGCGGTGAGAGTGTGCTCTATTCCTCACACACGCACACACACACATACATTTGGGTGGGTTGATGACCCGCTACTGTCAGCATTACTCATAGTCCATATGCACAGAAATGGCGCAGCCAGTGGAAAACCTGGCCAGCACTAGGCCACACAGCAGGCACCTTCATCCCGTGTCTCACAGCAAGCAGCCATCTTAGCCAGACTCTCTGTATCTCTGTTTTAATAACATTTCTGTCCTTCATGACTCCATGTAGGTCATTTCTCTGTCAGGTTAACCATATTAATAAAGTTATTTTTGTGACCGTCATGCAGACCAGACGGTAACAGATTGTAGACATTACCTAGAGCTACCCAGGCAGTGTGTTGCCATTAAAACAATTCACGGGAGAGATCCCTATTAACACACAGTGTTGGGGATCAGCTCTCTCAGTATATTTTTCCATCTGATCTCATTGATGAGAGAAATCCCGTCGCTGTTCTCGCTGTTATTGTAGATTGGGAATCCCCCCCACAGGTAAAGACTTACTTTCCAGACAAAAGTCAATGTTGTCTTGCTGTTTTATGAACAAGGATGTACAACAGGAAGGAACATTTTTTGCAGGTGTGAGTCAGGTATTAACTCTCAAATTCCCTGTGCACCTGTTGGTTGAGTGATTATTAGCTTCAGGTGGCAACGAGCTCGGTGCAGCTGGTGCGTGAAGGCACTGGGAGTACAGGGAAAAACAACAGAGACTTGAGACTGGGAACTCTCTGCACACTGCACTGTGAAGAGAGACTCAACTGCTGCTGTCTTATTGAGAGACAGACTCAATTGCTCATGTCTGATTTAGAGATTAAATTACTCTTGACTGACTGAGAGAATGACTTGCCTGCTTCTTTCTGGAAGAGACAGGCTCCCCAGCTTTTGTACGAGTAAGAAAATTACTCGACTGCTACTGTCTGACTGAGAGGACGAGTCGACTGCTCGCGTCTGACGGAGAGGACGAGTCGACTGCTCGAGTCTGGAAGAGACGAGACTCAGCCGATCCTGTCTGACGGAGGCCGCTCCAGTGTGAAAAAGAGACACGGATTTGACTGCAGCCGTTTGATGGAGAGATTTCTCAGTGGTGGAATGACATGGATGAGGGCTCTGGGAGCAGAGATCTGCTCTATGTTGTACTGGGAAGAAAACCGAGATCAAGGAAACCCTACATGATCTGAAAGTCTTTTGTCCATATCCTTGGACACTGAAGCGAGACCCATTCTTAGCCCTGTGAGTTAGGAGCCTGTGGACGGGGCTCATCAAAGCCCGTCTGAGATTTGGCCCAGATGTACAGTATGCTTCTCATTCCACAAGGCAGTTGTGTGTAATTCCAGTGTCAAAACTGCATCACCCTTCATAAAGAAATAGTTACTGCAGGCATGTTAATGCTCATTTAAGCTTTTTGAGGGGGGTGGGTTGGGCTGTATGGACCCGTAGGCAGTTTTACGGTCTTTTGGGGAAAAGGTTGGCCTTTGCTGTGCTTGATGCCTTGTTTGTATTCCCCAGGCCATAGCACTGCCTCCCATTGCAAAGTGGCCCTACCTGAATGGATTCACCTTCCAAACCTGGGTACGCTTGGACCCGCTCAACACCATGAATTTGGAGAGTGACAAGCCTTACCTGTACTGGTGAGTGATGGAGGCGAGGGCGGCGCACTCACTGTAACCCGCACATGCTCACAAGGGCTCTTTACACTGTTCTGTCACACACAGGTGCGATTATACACTGGCTTTAACATTGTGTCTGTTGGCTTGTTTTTTGTACTTATGAGGGTAGCATGAGTGCTCAGTTTGCTGATTCCCCGCCTTAACACCCAGCAACTTTGCGTGTTTCACCAGTGCTCTGCTTTAGCGGGTAGCAGTTCAGCTCCTAATTGTTTGTAATGCAAGGTGCCCAGAAACCTCTACATATGTCAGAAGTTCCACTGGTTTGTATTGGTTAGTAACATGTTTGTAAACATGCATCTTAAGAGTTAAATTATTTTGGACAAGTATTCAAACCAAATCTACATGGGGGTCCATGAGCTGTATCAACAACTAGACTACTGGGGCGAGACCTTGAGCAGAATCTTCTGGAAACTCTTGCTTGAGCCTGAGACTGCTGTGGTTGTAACAGAAATAAAAAAGGGTGAAGACATAATAAATTAGGCTTGGCTGTGCCTGTGTGGAAAGCACGCCGGGGCTGCCACATCCATCTCGTCCCTCTCTCTGAGGGCCGGGAAACCAGGGTCTTCACTGGCCTATTTTCAGCCCTTAATTCATTCCTGTCACAAATCTCATTTATGCAAAGGAGGCTGTTTAGGTTTTGAGAGAATTATAGCCGCGCGGCTGATAAGGCGTAATAAAATCTCACCGCGGCACTGACTGCGACCTTTTAAAATTAGATTAGTTCAGTAAATTACAGGTGTGGTCGTGGGCGAGACGCAGATTCGCTGTGCTGCCGTTGCCCGCTTCATTCCCAGCGGTCCGTCCTCTCACTCGCCAGCTGCCGTGCTTGGCTCTCACCTGCGGGCCGCGGAAACAGACCGGCCTTTGTCCGAGCAGAGCTGAGGAAACGGAGCTGTGTTTCTTTTCCAGCTTTCGCACCAGCAAAGGCTTAGGCTACTCGGCCCACTTCGTGGGGGGCTGTTTGATTGTGACCACGATGAAGTCGAAGGGGAAATGGATCCAGCACTGTGTGAAGTACGACTTTAAACCACAGAAGGTAGGTGACACTCTGTTGGGACACTAGAGACACTGAGGGGACACTAGCTACGCTGTACACACTGGAGATGCTGTTCGGACACGAGACAATGAGGGGACACTAGAGATGTTGTGAGGACACTAGAGACACTGAGGGGACACTAGCTACGCTGTACACACTGGAAATGCTGTTAGGACATGAGACACTGAGGGGACACTAGAGATGTTGTGAGGACACTAGAGACACTGAGGGGACACTAGCTACGCTGTACACACTGGAGATGCTGTTAGGACACTGTAAGAATACTTTGAGGATGAGACCACACTGTCCTGCCCTCTTGGGAAGTGGTGCATAATTGAGACCCAGCTTGTAGGGAATATCTGCTGAATCCAATCTCCCTCAGGGGGGGGATAATGGTGCAAATAGCCAACTCAGGTTTACCATTTACTCCTTTACTGTTTGGAGCCATTCCCCAGGAGGGACCGGCCACCTCATTTCATGGCGTCTGGATTTGTTCTTATCTATCATTCCACTTACTGTCCAGGAACATTTCTCCCAAAGGATCTGTAATTTCAAAATATAAATCCACCCAATAGGCCTCCAGACCGCTGATAGCAGAGCTGGTGGGATAGTTGCCCGGGGCTTTAGATTGGATTTCTCTACCTCTGGGAGTATGGTTAAGTGTAGGAGTTTAGAAATGTGGTTGACAAAGAACTGCTTCTCTGACTTCCTTTACCACATCCTGTTTGGCCTGCATTGGCACTGGTTGTGTGTTGAACATAACTGGGTAAATGTGTGTTGTACTTCTTTTCAGTTATTTTACAACTTTGTGTTTTTCAGTGGTATATGGTGTCCATCGTGCATGTCTACCATCGCTGGAAGAACAGTGAAATCTGGTGTTATGTCAACGGGGAACTGGCGTCATATGAGGATGTAACCTGGTTGGTCAGTACAAATGATGTAAGTATCACATTTTCATTCATCTCTGCTTAAAACTTCTTGAAACTTCTTGAAAACATTGACGCAGTTTTATACTGGTGCCAAATGGTATTTTCCCACTGTATTAACAAAGTCACCCACGGGCCTGCTGGATGGCTCATTCGTTTAAGACACCACACTGTGGTGCATGGATGACTCTCACGGCCTCGGATCGAATCCGTACCGCGCCAGTGCTGACTGTGGCCGGTAGCTCCATAGGGCGACGCGCAATTGGCGATTGAGTCGCCCAGGGAATGGGAGGGTTCAGTCGGATAGGGTCCCATGTGCATCGCTATCTAGCGTCCCCTGCTGGTCGATCGGGCGCAGTAGATTGCAGTCACAGCCGCATATGAAAGGTCACTCCTCCGACTCTGGTCTATGCGAGTTTAGCTGTAGTCTGCAGTGTGATTTGAAGCAGCTGGTGACACCACGTGTTTTGGGGGAGCCGTGGATGTCTACACTCTCCCAAATTGGCAGTGTAGTGTAGTTTTCACAACGTACACAGTTGCAGGCGATTGGCCATTCCAAATTGGGGTGGGACTTGGATATGCTCAGCCCCATGCTGGGTGCCAAGTTTATTTAAAAAAATAATAATCATCCATCTATATATTTCTAATTTTTCATAAAAATAAAAGCTTTATGATGCAATTTAAATGTTTTTCTAGATTTCTACATGAAGTGCTTTTGAAAACAACAAGTAGAACAACAGGGTAGCCTGAACCTCTGAGGTTACACAGTGGATAGTACTTTTTAGGCCAGACTGGCCACACACTCCCTCATTCCAATTTAACCACTTAACTTGCCCCGGCCAGTATTCGGGCCTGTAGTGGTTCGGTTTATTTGCATTCGTTGCAATTTTTATGGTGAAATGTTTCAATAATCTCACAATTCTATCTCAATAAATTATTTTATGATCCCAATGTTTTAGCGACAACGGTTCCTTATTTTGTAACATGACGTGAAGCAGGCTCAACTGCGTACGTTCTATGTGTTCCGCGGAAATCCAGACTAAATCTTTTCGACAAGAAAAAAAAACTTCCACCATGTTTGTTGAGCTTCTGTTACTTTGCTTCAGTAATACTTAGAGTAATTCTGACTTCCAAGGGTTACCTTACAGAAGAGACTAGGAATATGCCTGGAGTCAATGGGGGTCAAGAACAGTAGCCATTTTATTTTCTGGGTTTTGTTAAAAAAAAAAGGTGGTGCGATGTAGGCAGAAGCAGTGCTTTGATAAGGGCACAGTGCTATTGTACAGTGTTTTTTGTTATTTCCAGGAAAGATGCATTGGGGTGCTAGAGGGAGTGTGCAACTTTATTTTCTCCTTTATCGGTAGAGTGTTAATGATACGGAATGGTTCTCATGGAAGGGCTTCACCTTAGCCATTGCTAAAGTCAAACAAACGACAATAAAGCTAGAGAACCCCGCATGTCTCTCTTGTCCCCTCTCACTGCCCTTCTGTATTTATTGGCTCCGTGGCACTGAGGTAGGCTGTGACCATCCTGGATCCGGGCCATAATGAAGGCAGGCTTTCGAGCCTCGCATAGTTTCCTGTGAAATGATAAGAGTTTAATGAGGATCGTTTGTATTGCTAGAGAGATGGCAGGTGTTTGAAAACACCCCGAGGTGCCGTGCCTGATAGACGTTCACTTCTGTGTAATGGCTGAAGTGACTTGGAATGAGGGGGGAGTTCTGGAATGGTGGTGTAGATGAGCACTGTTTTATCACATACCGCTGTAGTATGTCTGTAGATTTTTTTCGTTGCCTTTTTTTTTATGTGGATGCATGGATGTGGAAAATAAGATTGGCAGTTTACACAAGAATGGAGACAGCCTTTGTGCTGTAATCTCCTGTTAAATGGAGTATATCAAGCTGAAGGGACACACACCCTGTGTGAAGTTATGGCCTTCGGGGGAGTTTGACACGCAAAGAAATGAGTAAAGCCGGGGGCACGTCGCTACAATGCAGCTTTCAATTTATATTGCACCAGTCTTTCAGCGTATCTTGAGTGAACAAAACCCTCTCTTACTGCTAAACCGAAACTTTCTTAAAGACCATTTTCACTGTAACCCTCAGCTCTACACAGCCTTCTGCGTTATTTTCCTTTCTGTTTCGTGATTCTTCTTGTCCAAGTTTTCCCCTTGGTTCTTGGTCCTATCCCTGCCTTGACTTTGTTTGCCTCGTACTGCTGTGGTCCTGTATCGTGTAAAACATTGGGATGTGGAAAGGCACTATATAAATAAAGTATGTTAGATATATTACGTAATACACTCGGACAAAGGCTGTTCACAGCCAAAATGTCGTGCAATATATTCAACACTGCAATGTGCATTAGAGAGATGTGTGTGACTTTTAATCTATGAAAGAACATTATAATGCTCCGAGGAGCATAAGTTTTATTTATGATCTTTTGTATCGGTCCGGATTTCCATTCCAGAATCAGTGATTTGCTCTTTATAGAAGTCGGTTTATGTCCACTGAAACATCTTTTTTTGGTGACACCGTTGTTATAACCCGAAACCCACACGCATTACAATAACTGAGTTGTTACAAAGAGTCTAACAAAAACTTGTGTCTTGCCGAAATAAGCCGGTAAAAAACCTGATTTGAGGAATCTCGGCAGCAGCGGTAAAACCAGAGGAAGCTAATAAACTAACTCACCTGATCTATTAGTCTTTAAAAGCAAATCTAGCTCATCCGGAAAGCAAAAGGTGCACGAGGGCAAAACAGTCTTCCGCAGGCTTGCTATGCTTCTCTGTCTGTTTCTTTCGATAAAAAGGTGACATTATAAACAATAAGGTGAGCGCTTCCTCCCAAAATGGCCAATGTAGGCCTTTTCACGCAGTACAAAATAAGTGGCTGCAAATCAAACTGACACCACAACAACAATTTAAAATATGCGCTTCAGCATGACAGCAAGGCTGGCAACGTGCATGAAGCAAACCAAAAAAAAAAAGATAAGTGAACTCCCAACAAGAGAAATGCCACAAGTATATATGATCCCCTGGTAATCAGGCACAGGTGTCTTCAATTGCCAATCACGACCCAGGTGAGCCGAATGAAAGAAGTTACAGACAATTAAAGGACCACACTCGCAAAGCAGCATAGGGACGTAACACCATTCTTTCGTACGTGAGACTGAGAATGTCCACATCCCACTGAATAATGGCGCGTGTGTTGGTGAGGTGCAGTGCGAAGCTGAACTCTGGCGCTCCAGCGGCAATCCCTCTTTTCAACTCGCTGTCCCCTTCCGCCCGCAGACGTTCGACAAGTGCTTCCTGGGCTCTTCGGAAACGGCCGATTCCAGCCGCGTGTTCTGTGGCCAGATGGGGGCAGTATACTTGTTCAGCGACGCCCTCAACGCTGCTCAGGTCTTGGGAATTTACCAGCTGGGCCCTTCATACAAGGTTTGTTACTCCCCTCAGAGTCAGAGGTCACCAGATGCACCTCTAAAGGACATAGGTCTACTTCTTATCCATGTGACTCATGTATTACAAGCATGCCTACACAAACAAAATGGATACTTTTGGGGTGCACAATGAGGGCAGATCTGTTTCGGGATTTCATACCAACTTTCATTTAATTGGCCAAGCCGTTTATTTGGCTTCAGGATTCAACAGTGTCAAGTCTTAGTCCAGATTTGAAGGCAAAACGAATCTGCTCAACAATCTCGTAACTCTTTGTTGTGGAAGCAGCCGTTTAATTTTGACGGAAAATGTTGCCTTTTTGCGAGCAGTCTTTACTCGGTAACATTCTCAGATTTCTTGTCTTGTCTGCTGCTGTTGCACTTTTGATCAAACAGAGTCATAAGGCTTGGACTTTTGTAGTCTTCAGTAGTGCATGTTGACTGAGGCGTTCTGGTGAGAACATGTGAACTGGGCTGGAATAGGACTGACACGGACCATTTGCCCCTCTGCTATGTCCCCCACCCCCCCCCAGGGCACCTTCAAGCACAGCGCGGAGAGTGACCTGATGTTGGCCGAGCACCACAAGATGGTCCTCTACGACGACAAGCTCTCCGGCTCCATCGCCTTCGCCTACAATCCCCGGGCCTCCGACGCCCAGCTCTGCCTGGAGTCCTCCCCCAAAGGCAGCCCCTCCATTTTTGTGCACTCGCCCCACGCCCTCATGCTCCAGGTACGAGGCTCGCCACTCCGTCTCTCCCGCGGCGCCTCTGCTTCCAGCTCCCGCAGCCTGGGGGAGCTCTAACACACGTCTCATTAAGTAAATGTTTCATTAAGAACCAAAGACCAAAACAAGACGTGCAGCTCCCATGCTATACGCTTTATTTCAGGTAATTGAGGTCACTGTGAGCGGTGTTCTTAAATGAACTTGTGATGGAGCCAAACTGCTGTGCAGGCTGCATAGTGATTCACTCTGCTATAAGCCGGAGGTATTTAGCACTTGAAGGTAGAATAAATTAATATGTTCTCGACTATCTGCAGAGAGTGCACAGGCTGGATTTAATGTGCATTAAGAAAATCTTCCCAGAATACATTGCTGTTTGTGTATACTAGTGACCTACTATCTTTTCCATAAAATTATTTAGTTCATTTTCTGTCGTGAATTAACATAAAATTATGTTACAGCCGGCTGATGTTCGTGGTTTTTTCAAATACATCAACACAACAAACACAAACACACACATGCACAAACGCAGACAGACACAAACGTGCAGACACTCGTACACACACACGCACACACACAGACACACACATGTGCACGCACATGCACAGAGTGGTTTGTGATGGTGATTTAAATTAAGTCTTCAACCTTTGAATGGTTTCATTCATATTGCAGCGTGGTTATAACTCATCCCAATCAGTTCAGATAAATCCCTGCATTTACAGGCGTGCGATTAGCAGTGAAGCGGTTCGTGAGATTAGCAGTGAAACGGTTTGTGGGTTGAGCGTGACATCATAATTTGTATGCGTGATTTTCTGCTCCGGCTGCAGATGTGTGGTATGGTCTGAGACACACTGCAGTGGAGTTTCTGTTAATTACAGGACACACTGGTTCATGGTGCAGCAGTCTTGCCGCCAAGAGCCACAGGCTAACTGGTGTCACATTAACACCTCAAGATACTCAGCCTGTCACTGCGAATGATGGAAATACAGCAAGATAGTGCGGCACAGCCTCACAGAGCAGTACATAGGATAGATTCACTGTGAAGTTACTTACTGTTTATTGGATAGATTCACTGAGCTGAGTCACTTACTGTACAGACGATAGATTCACTAAGCAGAGTGACGTACTGTACACACTAGATTTACTGAGCAGTCACTTACTGTACACACTAGATTCACTGAGCAGAGTCACTTACACACTGTAGATTTACAGAGCAGAACTTACACAGCACTGACTCTGTGTGCGTGTGTGTGGAACTGTACTGAAATAGCTTCTATCTTTCTCTACAGGATGTGAGAGCTGTGCTCGCACCCTCTGTACAGAGCGCCATTCACTCCATCGGTGGAATTCAGGTCCTCTTCCCTCTCTTTGCCCAGCTCGACTTTCCCCAGCACGCCACTGACCAACTGGACACGTCCATCTGGTGGGCACTATTGTCTTCTGACCTGGTTATGTTTTGAAACATTCATAGAGCAGATTATTTGCACTAATGCTCATGGAATCAGACATACTGCAGTTTTCACCAACTGATGTGATTGTGAAGCGTTGAATGATCAAGACGTGAGGTGAGTATGGTTCGCTGCTGATTTGTCCAACTGTCTTTCTTTTCTCCTTCAGCTACACACTGCTGTCATTTTTGATGGAACTGCTGAAGAACTCTGTGGCTATGCAAGAGCAACTCCAAGCCTGCAAGGGCTTTCTGGTTATAGGATACTCTCTAGAAAAGGTGAGGGGTGTCAGCTGTGCTTACAGCCTTTTTCCTGTAGGGGGAGACAGAGACCTTGAACTTGTGTAACAGCCGTTATGAAATCTTGACTGCTGAAAACTCCTTTTGTAATTTATTTTGAGACAGGACCACTGACGACAGGCAGCAAAAAGGCACCTGGGGGTGTGTTCACAGTGCTTACCATTGGTGATTTTTTCCAAAGTAATTTTGAAGTCCTCCACTTAATCTCAGTTTAATGCTACACTTGTTCTTTGTGGTGTTTCAAATAGCATTTTACAGTTTGTGCATTTAGCAGACGCTTACATTGAGAGCGACTTACACAGTTTACACTCTTTTTACATACACCCCATTTATATAGCCGGATATTTCCCGAAGCTAAATTCCGCTTACGCTTATGAGGAATGTCATCATATTTGTATTCTCATCTGTTGCATGAGGACGTCGTTCCTCCACCAGCTCACTGTATCTCCTCTCTCCTCGTGCGTCACCTGTCCCCAGTCCTCCAATGTCCACGTGACCCGGCCCATTCTGGACATCTTCATGGCCTTCGCCCGTTACCTGAGCAACCTGCCGAACGGCGTCGTGCTGCTCAAACAGCTGTGCGATCACATCCTGTTCAACCCCAGCATCTGGATCCACAGCCCAGCCAAGGTGCGTTCTCCGCAGTCTCGTACGGGCAGCACAAGGGCCTTCGCCTGCAGTCACACGGCAATAACGGTTCTGTAATAATGCTCGTTCTTTCAAACGTCAGTTTGTGAGCCAAATCTGTTTTAAGGATACGAGGGCAGTAAGCGGCATTAAATCAAACGGCTAATTCAGTGTTTATTGGTCTTTTTCTTTTTATGATACATACTGAATTATAATATTTTTTTGTAAAATAGAATGTATTTTTTTTGGAACCTCAAAGAGTCGTTAAGCCTGCAGAGCCGTTGTGCACAGTTGCGTGGATTGTGTCGGTTCCGATGCGAGCCTGTAGGGGTTCTCTATGCCAGAGACATGATCCATGACAGAACCTGCGTCTGAGTCGAGCGGTTTTGTGACGCAGGTGCAGCAGACCCTGTACACCTACCTGGCGACGGAGTTCATCAGCTCGGTGGCGATCTACAACGCCGTCCGCAGGGTGGGCGCGGTGACGCAGGTCATGCACTCGCTCAAGTACTTCTACTGGGCGGCGAACCCTGAGGAATGCAGCGGCGTCGCGCCCAGAGGCCTCGGTGAGCATTCGCGTTTGAATTTGCATTCGCGTTTCCGTTTTGCAGCCGTTCTTATCCACGGCGACAGCTTGCATACATCTTGTGCGTGGTGTGTACGAGAGCAGTGCCCCGGCTGAGATTTGAACCGGCAGTCTCCCAGCTACAAGCCTTGTTCCATAACGGCCGTCTTATATTTCTGCCCACCGCCATCAGTGCTGTGTTCTCAGTATGGCAACAGAGAAAGGACAAGAGAAGATGGCGCTATAGGGATCTTGTGCTTTGTCTACATGCAGGATGTCTGTTTTTTTCATGATGTTCATAGCTTCCCAAGAACATTCTGTGCACACTGTTGTAGTCCACTGCACAACATCCCTATAGCGCCATCTCCTCTTGTCACACACACATTCTGTGCACACTGTTGTAGTCCACTGCACCAGGGGATTCATGATGCTTTATCTGCCATCTTTCCTGTTCAGTTGTGGAAATGATTAAATGTATGACGGTCAGGTGATTTAGGGAGTATGTGAAGGTAATTTAGAGATGTGTGCTTATATGTGCTTTTAGCCTCTTACTGTGAAGCCTGTAAACATTTAGAGGCGTGGAAACGATTTCTCACTCAAGACTTACTAACTCACTCGTGCGCTCGCTCGCACATTCACGCAGATTCAGTCAGACTCTTTCTCCCACCCTGTCTCATTCAGGGTCTTTTGCTTTCTTACTGGTAGTCTTTATATGTCCTACTTTCTGCTGCACTCACACATGCACATGCACATGTACACACACACACACACACACACACACACACACACACACAATATCAGGCGCCTCCTCTTTCTCTCTCTCTCTTTAGATGGACCCAGACCCACTCAGAAGGAGATTCTCTCTATGAGAGCCTTCCTACTTTTGTTTATCAAGCAGATGATTGTGAAGGTGAGTGTGTACCGTGACACCGTGACCCTGTGACCCCACTCTTAGCCCCCTGGCTAGGGTTTATGCTATCAGGAATGAGTCTCAAACTATTTAATTTAGCTCAAGCTAAAACTACACATTTCACAGAAGATATGTAGCATGTGATGTCTTATGTGCAATTCAATTTTGTGTATTATGCACGCTTTTAGTTTACAGAGATGGGTTTTTGTTCTGAACTGATTTGAACTTTTATGATCCATAGCAGCAGAAAAGTGCTTCATTCATGTATTGTAACTGGAATTTAATAGTGCTGACAGTGGAAATTCCTGACTGCAGGAAATTATGTGGCTTTATACTCCTGGTAATAATAAATGGCAATACTTTTATTTGGGGCATGGAAATCTCGTATTGTTGTCTGGTGTTTTTGTAATGTATGAAGGTGGACGTTTTGTATGTACTGTAATTTAAAGCACGATATCACACGGCAATTAAAATCGGACGGGAAGATATCTGAGGGCGCGCACGGTTTTCGGCGCGAGGACACAGTTCAGATTTTCTTCTGTTTACAGGACCGTGGCGTGAGGGAGCAGGAACTGCAGAGCATTCTCAACTATCTGCTCACCATGCACGAGGTAATCACCCGCCACCGACCGACCGCTGCGCCGTTCCAATGAACACCGTCAACGTGCCTGCGTACATCTCGCCTGTATACACCTCGGTGATGCAGAGTTCTCCATAGAGAAATCTTAGTTCGTGCGCCTGGGTTTTTTCACGGGCACAATCCTGTATTGTATTGCAAAGACCAGGGTTCTTTGCTTCATTATTTTGCTTAAATGTTCATACTGGCGATGTTTGTTAACGTTTATAAAACCATTTTAAAATAAGATGCAGATAAAAGTGTTTGCAAGGTCGATGCCCTTTTGAAATATGCACAGCTCCTGTGTGTCTCGTCATTCTGTTGCGAGTAGGAGATATGCTGACTCCGTGCAGATGCAGAACTGAACACAGTCAGGCGCATATTTTTTTGTTGTTGATGCATCTGAATAATACTGATCAAAGGGTCAAGAGTATGTCGATGCTGGGCCACATTTGCCCCCAGGCCAACAGTTGCATCCACAATTGACTGAATATTGGTGTGCGATGCTGTATTGTCTCGTTCCACTAGGTGGCACCATATTCAAACAGCCATGGTGTGCCAGTGTATTTGATTGCTCTATATTCTGTGTCTATAGTCTATATGTATTACATACTCATATTCACACTGCTGAAATACACAAAGTAGTTTCTGAGGCAGTACCACATATAGAAAAAGCTTTTTAAGGAACGGCTGAATTTTTTTTACCTCACTGAAGCGCTAAGAAATATTAACACAAAACACAGATTTCTAAGCGCACAAGAAAATTCATACGTCCTGGAGAGGGAAGTATCACAAAGATTTTTCAGTTTCTTTACTCTCCGATCTGTTTATAATTTGTGGCCAGTGTGTTTATTGCGCAGACCGAATATTTTTCTTTAAATTTTATCGTGAGATCATCACGTAAACTCACGTGCGAGTTGTTTTTAGTCACACTGAGATGCGAGTTGTTTTTAATTTGGGAGTTTTTAGACGTGCCTCAGTGGGATGCCGAAAAACTTTAAAAAACTTTATGTAAAGATGCTAATAAAATTGGTGAGCAGAAATCGAATTATCAGTAAGATTAATAATGAATGTTTATTTTTTGGGATGTAGTTTCATGCCTCTTCATTGACCCGTGTGGTGCCCGCGCACAAGTGCGATTTACTCCCAGAACGGGCTGCTCTTTTTCTGTTTTTTGACGGGATTGTGAAAGTCTGCTAATTGAGGCTGTGTTTGTCGTATTGCTAATGATGCTAATGGCCTGCGTCTGGGTTTATTGTTCCAGGATGACAATTTAATTGACGTGCTGCAGCTGCTGGTGGCTGTGATGTCAGAGCAGCCAGGCTCCATGGTGCCGACCTTTGACCGGTGCAACGGAATACGGTAACGGCTCCGGTGTCCCGCGGCAACGGGCCTCTCTGTCATAACTACTGCAGAGCTAAGCTGGATCGGACCTCAGGGTTGCTGGACTATGAACAGGGTTGTCAGGCCTGTCTGATATTGCTACACTTGAGTTTAGGGCTCTGAAATTTATATATACTCGAACCTATTTGTTTTTTTTTCACAGTCCCTTAAATCAATTTATATTTTGTCCATTTTGACACAAACACACAACACACACACACACACACACACACACACACACACACCCTAAACATAGTTTTCAATGTACAAGCACACATCTCTAAATTACCTTCACATATGCCTTAAATCCCCTTACCGTCATACATTTAATCATTTCCACAACTGAACAGGAAATATATTGCGCATGAAGAAATAGAAATGCATAAAAATACACATTTGTTCCACTAAACAAACATCCAATGCTGACTAGTTAGAGGAGCGCGTGGTACATTCCCAATACACTAATACAGCATGTTTGTTATTTTTCATTTCCTGTTATGCCAAATAGTAATACATTTAGAGTCACAGTAATTTACACAATGATATGTAATATTAATCATATGTATCATATCATATGTATTTTTAACTTAACCTATATTAATTTAGATTGAATTACTATAGTCCCAATTATAGAATTGATATAGAGCATAGGATGGCCCCTGGGTAACTATTTCAATTAATATTTCGTTTAACGAAACAAATTTTCTATAAATGAACAACATTACATGATTATTGACGGTATGAATAAATGAATAATCTTGATTCAATCCAAATGCTTGAATGTTTTATGTTTTCAAATAAAAAACACTGATTTGCTTAAAATCAAAAATCTAATATGAACGAATACATATTTGTAAAAGCATTATTGTATTTCAATTGGATTTGTTCATATGAGAGGAGGTATTTTTGTGTGTGTGAAATGTTCCTTTTGTGTTCCTCTTTAGTGTGATCTATAAGCTTCTTGCTTCCAAAGATGAAGGGGTTCGGGTCCAAGCGTTAAAGGTCTTGGGGTACTTCCTAAAATATCTGCCTTCAAAGTAAGTTCAGTGTCTTACAGTAAAAATAAAAAGGGCAGATCTATTTTCTTGTATATGTCTAGGAATCTGATTGCTAGACCCCTCTCACCCTGGTGCCACTCACTGTTTTTAAGATAAACGTATTTTTAAACATGTTCTGTAGATATATTCTTTCGGGACATAAATAGTTTTCTTTCTTTTTCTGCACTATTCACTATAGTAGATACTACATCTTCAAAATTGGATTAAATAAATGTAACGCAACGTTTAACCCATTGTCATATATTTTCTGAAGGTCAGTCCAGCTAATGTCAAGGGCATAGCGAACAAAAATATGTATGTTGTGCAGTCATGAATATGTTACAATTATTCATACAGATGAAAATGACCACAGCACATTGGGAGTGATAAATGTACAAACGCATGCCTCACACATGTAAGAATACTCGTAGGAACACGGCACATGTACGTAAGAATATTAGTAAAAATAAAAAGCACACACGTGAGGGAATGCATATTTAATAGTTTCTCAAATGGGCCTTTCTCTCTCGATGTTGACTGCTCTGGTTTCGCGGAGCAGTTTGAATACCAAATTAGCCCGCGCGAGGCTTCCCATTGGTTCACGGTGCAATTAAAAGCACGTTGGAAGGAAGCGGTTGATTGGATGCCAGTCACGGACTGCATTTTTCACGCCTGGTTTTGATCTCCGAGCTTTGATCAGTACGTCCCCGGGAACCGGACCAGACTTCTCAGACGTTTCTCAGGTTCTACAAAATTGTGACTGCAGCAGAGGAACACGCTCGCCCCTCGCTGGTTTTAGATTAGGGCCTGCACTTCACACTTGTTTTTAATCCCCTTTGATCTCAGCAAATGTGTAGCAGGCAGTGTATTAATATTAACCATCTGAGGTGGAATTAATATAAATGCTTTTTTAATTTTTTTGCTTTTTTTTGTACAATACATTCAACGATATTTCTGTCTTTGTCAGTTCAACGGCAGTAGTGTTGATGTGTTGGTGGGGGCGGGTGTGTGTGGGGCAGGAGACGAGCTGCGAATGGATGGTTGCGCGTGTGTGTGTGTGTGTGTTTTGGAGCAGGACACAACATGTTGAGAATGGATTGGTGTGTGTGTTTGTGTGTGTTTGTGTGTGTGTGCGTGTGTGTGCGCGCGCGCGTGTGTGTGTGTGTGTGCGTGTGTGTGTGCGTGTGTGTGTGCGCGTGCGTGCGTGTGTAAAAGTGTGAATGCGTGTGTGTGTGTGCGTGCGTGCGTGCGGACTGTGGAGCAGTACACACTGAGATGCGAGTGGGTGACGGTGTGTGTGTGTGTGTGTGTAAAAGTGTGAATGCGTGTGTGTGTGTGTGTGTGCGCGTGTGTGTGCGGACTGTGGAGCAGTACACACTGAGATGCGAGTGGGTGACGGTGTGTTTGTGTTGTTTACAGGAGGAAGTCTGAGATTATGCTGGGTCACAGTCTCTTCTCTCTTCTGTCTGAGAGACTCATACTCCACTCCCACCAGTCCTCCCTGACCACGTACAACGTCCTCTTCGAGGTCAGACCCCATCAGCACCCTCAAACACGTCTATCTGCCATTGGCTCGCAACGTCTCCTTTCACTTTGGTTTTTTATACTTAAGATATTGTATTATTAATATTATTATTGAATATTACTGGACATAATTAGTGTATTGCTCCTAATTCTCCAACCAGAGTCAAGGAATTCCATTTCAGTTCATGCTCACACTATAGACACAAGTCAATTTCAAGTCAGTTAATTCAGGAAATCAATTGGAATTCAACAAATTAATTGGGGAAGAAAAATCTCATTGTGCCCATTTTTTAATTCTGGAATTGAATTTGGATTCGTTTCACTGAACTGAATCAAATGGAATTGACCTCCGGCTCCTGCTTTACTATGCATAATGAGCTCATCTGTGGATAATGTAGCGCTCAGTGTTATTTGTAGCGTTCTCAAATTTGGGAGTTGTGTTTCTGTTAGCGAACGGTGAAACTCCATGCGTCTCCGTGTCTCCGCAGATCCTCACAGAGAAGATCAGCACGCAGGTGATTCGCAAACAGCACCTGGATCCCGACTCCGCAGTGAAGATCGTCAACCCACGTGAGTGAAACTTAGCGCGCCTGTACCTGCGATGGCTCGAGAACACGCCCAGCCATCGCCGTACCTGAGACGGGTACGAGAACAGCGCTAAACACGAATGGTTATATCATTTTTAAAAAGTGGATCCGTACGATTAGACTTGATGGCGCAGTTCAACAGTTCCAGACCATAGTCTTAAACCAGACCAGATAGATTGATGACCTTTTATTACTTTGGCTAGTCGATAAATGTATCATGTATCAAATGTATTTCATGTATCAAAGTTTGATTTTATATATAACAATTTTTGCACTGTAAATGTGCTGTTTTCTGGCACTGAAAAGGCTTTGAAGGTACAGGGCACGCAATGAGTAAAGGATGTTGCGCGGCGGTCGTGTTTTTTATACGTGCGTCTCGTTAGGGTCAGAAATCTCTTTTGTTTACGACGCTGCATAGGGAGCTCGAATAACAGCGCCGTCTCCGATCGCTCTTACATCACATCCTGTCTGCGCGTAACCTGTTCAGGCTGCATCACTTGCTGCGCTTTTGATTTCACACGTCGGCTCTGGAATCTCCCGCGTCCCCTTTTACAGGAAGTCCAAGTCTGCCCGTCGAGTGAAACTCTAGACAAAAAAATCTCACACACGACTGAAAACAAGGCGCTCGCCGTCCGCTCCTTTCACATTCACTCACTTCAGTTTGCATGTTATACGGAGTATTTTACGGTCGCCGTAATCCCTTAAAGAAGCAGAACATACTGCAGTATGTCAAAGTAAAATGTATTATTAGGATGGGAAAGCAGATCTATGTGTATCGTATTTTCCTTCATTATATGGCCAAATATGCATTTTAAAAATACGTTGCTGTGGAATATATTTATCATTATATTTAAAGAAATGCATACCAAATGCAGGATGGAAAAGGTCCAATCCAATCGCACGCAAAGCCTGTTTCCTACTGGGAAAGGTTGAGTGACCGACTCGTACTTTGCGGGAGAAACGAATCACATGCTGGCTGCGTTTAGCTCTTTCTGACGTGCAACCTAGCGGCCTCTGCTTGGTCAGCTGGACACTGACTCTGTTATTCATGTGTTCATGCGCCTCACTCAGTTTCACAAAGTGACACATTCCATGCGATAGCTTTGAACCCCCAAAACCTGAACATGAATTGATTTTCACGCTTGTGTTGTTCTTGTCTAATCTCACGCAGTCACATGTTGTAGAATTAAGGCTGTTTAGCATAAGGCAGTGCACACTTATACTCAATGGTTTTTTAAAGAAAATGGCGCATGTGGTAGTCATTTGTTTTTGCTGGCTGCATCAGTGTTGGCTTTCAAATGCGGAGAAAATGCTAAATTAATTGCGCAAAGATAAGATTGAACAAATACGATAATGGTAAATATGATTTGTAATGGCATAGTTGGGAATCACCTGTTGCAGGTGGAGATGCTGTTAAAAGCAGTGGTAACACTGTGAAAGAGATTGTGAGTTGACACAGTTAAATTAGTAGGGAGCTGATGCGGTGAAAGCGCAGTGGCAGTGCAGAAATGGTTAGAGAACTGGGCTTGCAACGCCAAGCATCAAGGGCAGGCAGTGACACAGTTATAAGCGGTAGTTATGCAGTGAAACGGGGCAGTGACACAGTTATAAGCGGTAGTTATGCAGTGAAAGGGGGCAGTGACACGGTTATAAGCGGTAGTTATGCAGTGAAAGGGGGCAGTGACACGGTTATAAGCGGTAGTTATGCAGTGAAACGGGGCAGTGACACAGTTATAAGCGGTAGTTATGCAGTGAAAGGGGGCAGTGGCACGGTTATAAGCGGGAGTTATGCAGTGAAAGGGGGCAGTGGCACGGTTATAAGCGGTAGTGATGCAGTGAAAGGGGGCAGTGACACGGTTATAAGCGGTAGTTATGCAGTGAAAGGGGGCAGTGACACAGTTATAAGCGGTAGTTATGCAGTGAAAGGGGGCAGTGACACAGTTATAAGCGGGAGTTATGCAGTGAAACGGGGCAGTGGCACAGTTATAAGCGGTAGTGATGCAGTGAAAGGGGGCAGTGACACGGTTATAAGCGGTAGTTATGCTGTGAAAGGGGGCAGTGGCACGGTTATAAGTGGTAGTTATGCAGTGAAAGGGGGCAGTGGCACGGTTATAAGCGGTAGTTATGCAGTGAAACGGGGCAGTGACACAGTTATAAGCGGTAGTTATGCAGTGAAAGGGGGCAGTGACACGGTTATAAGCGGTAGTTATGCTGTGAAAGGGGGCAGTGGCACGGTTATAAGCGGTAGTTATGCAGTGAAAGGGGGCAGTGACACGGTTATAAGCGGTAGTTATGCTGTGAAAGGGGGCAGTGGCACGGTTATAAGGGGCTGTGTGACCCAGTGAAAGTTTAATGCCATGCCATGCAGTTAAAGGCGGCTGCCGATGCGCTGTAAGCTCCCCTCGTTATTTCGGCAGAGATCCTGAAGGTGATCGCAGCCCTGCTGAAGAACTCGCCCCAGAACCCAGAGAGCATGGAGGTGCGGCGCATCTTCCTGTCCGACATGATCAAGGTGTTCAATAACAGCCGCGAGAACCGCAGGTACGGACCCCTCCCTCGCACCGTGTGCTACGGCGCATCAGGCCGCCTCCCTCTCACCTGCCAATTGAGTGCGAAACATATTGTACGTGGTGTGTGTGTTGTGTACATGTACAAGCACGTGTGTTTGTGTGTGTGTGTGTGTTCAGCTGTGTGCACATGTATATATTGATGAAGAAAGTGATTGACGGTCACTTTCTGTGTGTGCATGCATATGTATGTGCGTTCGTGTAGCACAGTCATTCTGAGCACGTGATGATCATTATTTTCTTGTGTACTTCACGGTTGTTCTGCCCGTGTGCTTGCGTGTGTGTATCTCACTATGACTGTTTTCCTCGTGCGCGTGTTTGTACATGTGTACGTGTGTGGATGCATGCGTGTGTGTGTATCTCACTATCACCACTTCCCCGTGTGTGCGTGTGCGCGTGTGTGTGTGTTGCTTGCATGTGTGTATCTCACTATTGCTTTTTTCACGTGTGAAATTTTGTGTGTGTGTGTGTGTGTGTGTGTGTGCGTGCATGTACAGGAGTCTCCTGCAGTGCTCCGTTTGGCAGGAGTGGATGCTTTCGCTGTGCTACATCAACCCACGGAACAGCGAGGAGCAGAAGGTCACAGAGATGGTGTTCGCCCTCTTCCGAATCCTCCTCTACCATGCCATCAAGCATGAGTGGGGAGGCTGGCGTGTGTGGGTGGATACTCTCTCCATCACCCACTCCAAGGTTAGAGTGCTATTACTGTACCGTCAACCTCGAGCATCCAAAAAAGATCCCTGCTCAATAGATATGCTTCCTGCTTGTATAAAATACTTATTAATTTCTGCATCAAAATACACTTAAACTTTCGTTCATACTTTTGAAAACTCCCCTGTTCATATTTTGTTATTTCATTCTTTGCTCCGGGGCAGTGAAGTAATTTGACTGCTGTCAAATTATGGTTTGTGGAGTTTAAAGGTGCCAGATTGGAGCCTTAACCGCCACACATGTATGCTTTTTTTTGTGTTGCAATGAGTGCCTGTGGCCACCAGGGGGCACAGCTGCTCTGCTGGGCAGTGAACAGACAGCCAGGATGGCCCTCTGCACCATGAATGTAACTCATTCTCCTGTTTCGAACCAAGAGACATAAGATACCAATAGGAGCGCTCGCACGTTAACCTTGTGTCTCCTTAGTTATGATTGCAGCAATTTCATGGATTTAGAGGTGTACAGACATAACAATATTTTAACTGTGTTAGTACTTATAAATCGTAAAGATCGTAGAAAACAAATGGCCTAATAAGTTTTACGTTTTAATTTTTTGCTTTTGTTTTCCTGATTATATGAAGGTTAATGTCCTTTTACCTTATGAAAGTATCCAGATAACAGACCTTTTTCTGTGGGGTGTATATTTGGGAGTTGTTCATAGCTCCAGCCCTGCATTTATTGACATGCTGTAGATTATTTTGAAAAGCAAATACAAATGGGCAAGTGTACAATTTAAACTGTTTAATTGGTTTACTAGTTGTACATTTTCCTAAATAACTAAAGCTTCTTCGTAATGGACTCTCGCTCGGATAAAAGGATTTGTCTGCTTTCGATACTTGTGGCTGTATATGAATGAGGTGTTTGTTTTTATACACACATACATACATATACACGCGTGCGTAAGTATTGTCCGCGTACTTAGACGATGTACAAAAGTAAAAGTAAATGCAGACACATTTTTGTAATTTTGTGTAATTGTGCTTACCGGGTTTTTTTCCCCCTCACGCGCTCAGAGTAATTGAACGTGTGTAATTTGTGTTAAAACGAGGACAAATGTATTTCTAAAAGGCATGGGGGGCGGGTGGGGGGGTTATTTCAGGTATTGCCTTTTGTAGAGGCCCGGGTGTGATGTAATTGAGGTAACAAACCCGAACCCAATGCCGTGGCGCGAGTGCAAAGGGATTGATCACGCGGTGTTCCTGGTTCAGACAGGCTGTAATTGCCTTTTTCCTATAATTGCACAAGATTAATGCTGTTTCTGCTTGGCCCTGTTTACAATAACCCAGCGCTAATCTAAAAACACTGTTCCCCGCGCCAGGTCCCAGACTGTGAATTCAATAGGCACACCAGCACTACCCATCAAGATACATGCATCTGCTATAAAAAAAGCTAAAGAAACTCAATTGCAATTTTATTGTCCAGTTTGATAGATTTCCTGCCACCTTTGTAGTAGCAGAGCTGTTTGTCACTGTAGCACTCTCTTCCCGCAGCTGCAGGGCTGAGGTGTGTGTGTGTGCGTGCGTGCGTGCGTGCGTGCGTGCGTGCGTGCGTGCGTGCGTGCGTGCGTGTTACTGTTCACAGAAGTATGTGTGTGTACATTTGTTCTGTGTGTCCGTCTCATGGGTGCTTTTTTCTGTATGCACGCTTCATGTGTATATGAACTTATTTGTAGTTCTGGGTTTGTGTGATGCTATGCACAATGCTGTGTGCATTTGCATAACTTATATGTGTGTGCACCCACGCCTTTGTGCGGATGAGGAGAATCTTTCCCCTCTTTTCTTACGCTCCGGACCTCAGGAGTTAATACTGGTTAATACTCGTCTGTGTGCGGTGCCCTTCTACAATCAGAAGAAAGGCTTGTACATCTCATCAGCGTATTTGGATTTTCACATTATATATGTTCCAACTGTACATTCGGCGGTATACAAGTCTTTTATAGGCCTTGTTTCAGTTATTTTGTACCGTATGATGTGTGGCTGCTTGTAAATATCAACAGTGTATAACATAATATGTATTTAGCCTAATGATTTTAACAAATTAGCCTGTAATTGACATTCTCTACAAATCCAATTTAATTCAACATGTCTTCCACACCAAAAGCAGATTTTAACCTGGCCTTTAGAAGAAAAAAAAAAAAGTTTCCTTTTATTCTAGTTCATGGCACACTGACCTTCTGTGGATCATCCAGCTTCATTGCTGCGGATTGCTATCCTACACAGCCATTCTAATTCCAGGAATTGTGAATGCTACGTGTTTTTGGTCTGGTGGATCAATGCTGTTGCGACTGTCATAAATGACCTGTCGCTGGGGGGGGACTGGGTTCAGGAGAGCCTGATAAGGGACTTGAGGTCACTGGCCCAGCGAGGTCACTTACCAGAGGCTCCCATTCTGCTCTATTCGAGGAGCGCTATGTGTTGCGGTGAGCATGAACTGTACCCTGCCAATTCCTATTGCGTCCTTGTGCATGACGTGTGAATATAATGTCCCATAGTACAGTGCTGCATACATATAGACGTGTACACACACACACACACACACACACACACCCACGCACAAACAGGCACATGCACTTGCAAACACACAGACGCACACACACACACACACACTTGCAAACACACAGACACGCACATAGACACACACGCACACATACCCACACACTTCAGCAGACACACACACACACCCTCCTGCCAGACATTCCCTTAGTGTGTTCCTATAAGGCAGTTCCCTTGGGAATCCACACCATGGCCCATAGACTCAATGCGGCCCTCTCACTCTTTCATCCAGTAGGCAGGGGAAAAAGGTTTTAAAAAGGCTAGACCCTGCATGGTGCACAGCCCAGCAAACAACATTGATTTTGTTGGGAACGGCATTGAGCTAATCCAATTAGAGTGTGCTCCCAATTCTTATTTCCATTTTGATCTTTGGTTTCACTCTATCTATTGATCTAAATGGGGGCTTTGCGCTCCCAGCCAGATTGTGTCTGTGTTTGCAAATGTACGCGTGTGTGTGTCTGTCTGTGTTTAAGCGTGCGTGTCTGTTTGTGTACATGTGTATGTCTGTCTATGGGGAGCGCCTGTATGTATGTATGTATGTGTGTTTGTGGGAGCATGAATATGTGTCTATCGGAGGTGTGTCTGTGTGTGTGTGTGTGTTTGTGTTTGTGTGTGTGTGTGTATATGTATATGTATCTGAGGTGTGTGTGTGTGCGTGTGCGTGCATGTGGCACAGGTTGTCACTGTAAAACCTGTGGTTTTGTGAATGGTCTCTGTTTAAGAGAATGCTTTTATCTGCAATCAAAAATCGGTTGCAATGAGCAAACAAATGAGCAATACACATTTGAATGTACTGACCTGGGTTTGGAGTAATTATGTACGGTACATGGGAAATATTAAGTACTTACAGCATGAGGCCCAGTGTTTTTTCTTCTTTTTTTTTTTAATTAAAGAAAATGTCGTTTTGATGGTTTTCTACTGAGTCATGTGGCACTGGCGGATTCAGTTAACATAATGTTCTCTATCACATTTTAAAACCAAACTGTTTTTGTATAATAATGCATTCGCTACTCCTGTTGAGATTTACAGTTGAATTCTTAATTATATTCCATTGAAATATACTCTCAAAGTAGGTGACTTGTTTGTAGTGCTAGCTTGTCCTGTGGTTTGATAATCAGTAGTACCTGCATGCTAGGCTAACATTTGAGGGCATGGTTCCATCAGCAGATCCGATAACATTTACACAATCCTACAGTAGGCCTGTACCATACATTTCAATGTAGTCGCACTATGTTGGCAGCGTGTGACATGCCTCTTGATTGAGTGTTGGTAATGGCCTAATATTGAATGTCAAATTAAGATGAAATAAACAGGAGGGCCGACGCTGTGATTGTTAGCCTGTTGAGGGGGAAAAAATCTTTAACCAATGAAGCATTTAGAAGCCTTCTGCCTGGAGAAAACAGCTATAGATTAACAATCAAGTGATGTGGAAGATTAATGAGCAGTCTTGTAGCCAGCTAATTTAGAACAATAACTCCTAATTAATTGCACATAATCAGGTTTTCTTTTACAAATGCAGATGCCTTTAGGTAAAAACGCTAAACCGCACCATCGGCACTCGCTCCCCATCACACTTTGACTTTCTGTCCACGGAGGTGGAGACGTGAACGCCGCCTGTGAGGAACGAGCGAGCGGTAACCGCTAGCGTCTGCAGAGCGTGCGTCTATGAGCTCTGCAAGGCAAGCAAATACGTGCCGCGGCTCCATCTGATAGCCCATTCGCGAACACACAGTTTCCCATTAAATCTCACCAGGCTCGTTGTTCCGTTTGATATATTCACTATAAACACCGTGCATTGCCTCGGGAGGTTTGTTTAAAGATCGCATTGATTGGTGTAGCTACAGCCGTCTGCGGTTTTGCTTCGGATTTGTGAAGATATAGATGCAGGCATACCCCGTTTAAAAAACAAAACAAAAACACTTCAGAACATGACGAGTAGATTTTGTTCCAAAATAAACTTGCGCTGTCTTGGTGTCAGACTGCCATACTGTCCTTTACCGATCTCACAACTAAAGAGATATGTGCTTAAAATCACTTTTCAATCTGCCTCCAGGTTACTTTTGAGCAACACAAAGAGAACCTGGTCAGCATGCTCAAAGAATACCAGCGGGGGTCCAGCGGAGGTGGGTTGGCTCATATCAGGACTGTGTCTGGGTCGAGTCTGTCCCAGTCCAACGGGGAACACCCAGAAGAAGAAGAGCGTGCCCCCTCCACTGTCATCGAGCTGACTGTAGAGGGCGACGTAGAGCGGCACCAAGCATCGGTCAACGTGTCCCATGTCCTGAATAGAGTTGTCGAGGAGGAGCTGCCTGCTCAGATCGAGGGCTGGGACCTGTCTGTCGTGCCTGCGGGCCCCGCTCTGGAAACATCCGCTAACGACCCTGCTGTCTTGACCCCTGTGACCTCAGAGCAAACCGCCGCTGAGGAAATGGAACCTGCACAGCGCAAAGAGGAAGCTCCCGGTCCCCATACAGAAAATACAGACGACTGTGCTGTGGCTACAGGTGATCATGTGGAAAATACGAGTGACAATGTGGAAGCTACAGGGGACAGTGCAGTAGCTACAGGTGACAATCTAGAAGCTGTAGGTAACCGCACAGAAGCTATCGGTGACAATCTGGATACCGGATCTATCCACCGTGAAGAGGGCTCGTTAGACATTGCGTCTGTCAGTGGCCAGGATAAGGCCACTGTTGACGTTGTGGAAGACTCATCCTTGGTTTCTGCTCCTGTAGCTGCAGCAGAGGGGGAGGGAGAGAAAGTTGCGCAAGGGGCTGGTGATGAATCAGGGTCTCAAGCTAAAGAGGAAGAGCAGCAGGTGAGTGGAACAGGAGCCGAAGAGGTTGTCACTGACGTGGCCCCACCCACGTCACCAGAGAACATAGAGGATCAAAAGGCTCCAACGGACCAGAGCCAACAACCCCCCAACACTGAGGGCCCAGACCTCCCCACCACGAAGGGTTCTGATCTCCCCATCACCGAGAGTCTAGACACCCCCTCCACCGAGGGTTCAGACCCTCCCAGCGCAGAGAGCTCACAACCCCCCACCACCGAGGGTCTAGACACCCCCGCCACTGAGGGTTCAGAGCCCCCCACCACTGAGGGTTCAGACCCCCCCAGCGCAGAGAGCTCACAACCCCCCACCACCGAGGGTCTAGACACCCCCGCCACTGAGGGTTCAGACCCCCCCAGCGCAGAGAGCTCGCAACCCCCCACCGCTGAGAACCAAGACCCCCCCAACTCAGAGAGCCAAGACCCCCACTCCACCACTCCTATCACAGAAAGCACAAAGAAAACAGACCTACCGCTCCCAGAGGGGGCGGAGACAACGGACCCTTCATCAGCCGCCTCTAAGCCCAAAGAGAGGAAGATCGCCCGGCTGGACGTATCCAGTGTGCTCACTGACACCGAGATGATTCAGCTGAAGGAACGGCCATCAGAGGTACAGTACAGTATAGTACAGTCAGTGCCATTTATCCCACCATGTTCATTTCTTATAATACAAGCACTATCATAGACTGGTCACTGCATGCAATGTGTTCCAGTTTAGCTCTTAGCACCATTGCATTCAGCTTCAGTGATGGTCCTTCTGCTGTTCGCCTGGTGCAGGACGCCAGCCATGGTGTGTCAGCGGCCCTGGGTCCTGCTGATCAAGGCAAGGAGTCTTCTTCCACTGGCCGGGACACGATGTTCCAAATTCCAGAATTCCGGTGGTCCCACATGCACCAGCGCCTGCTGACGGACCTGCTGTTCGCTATCGAGACGGACGTTCAGATGTGGAGAAGGTAAAGCGGTCTAGTTGCCATTTGGGGGGTGGGGGTTGTGTGTTCCTTCTAAGGACACACCTCGCTTTAAACCTCTTTCATGGCCACTCATATAGTGTTTACTGCTATGCGTTGTGATAAATGCTCTGCCGACGTCTTGAGCCGTGTTTTAGAATGATTTCATGGGAAATTTTGTTTGCCGTTAACTATAATTGAAAAAAGGCTGCTGATGGGTGCCGTTGTCGCCAAAATTCACCATGTAGATAAGGAGGATGGATCCACTCAACTCGTTGTTCGTTGTTATGGCAACAGTCATTTAATTTAAATTTTAGTTTAAACTAAGTAAGATTTGAATGAAAACTCTAACTGGTCTGTTGGCACAGTTTTGATCTGACTTAGTCATTAGGCTTGGACTTCTGTGGTCTTCGTTAAAGGATGGTGCTCTGGTGTAGAATGTGTAGCCATGCGTTCTGCCCGCCCTGATTCCACACCCATGGTGGCCAAAAGAGGGCCTCTAGTCTCACCAGACTGCTCCCCACTCCTTCTCCCTCCCTCGCTCTCTCTTTTCCTCCAGCAACTCGGCGAAGTCTGTGATGGACTTTGTCAACAGCAGCGAGAACGTCGTCTTCGTGCACAACACCGTTCACCTGGTGTCCCAGATTGCAGACAACCTCATCGTGGCGTCTGGGGGGATCCTGCCTCTCCTGTCCGCCGCGACCTCGTCCTCCGTGAGTCGTGGGCCGAGCTCGCCTGAAAAACCAGAGAACCCCGCTATCTTTCTTTTTCTCACATTCTTTCTCATTGATTTGCCATTTTTTCTTTATTCACCATAGGTTAAAGGTTTTTGTGATCGCAATATCTATAAATAAACGGGACTAAGAAGCCGGTCTAAGAGTCAGACGGTGTTAATAGTGTATGTTGCCCAATCCCCAGCCTACTTCCTGTATGTAGCAACAGCAGCAGCTGAATGTTCTCTCTCCTCTTCTATGTTCTCTGTGTGGTTGCCTTGGCGCCCCCCGGCAGCACGAGCTGGAGAACATAGAACCGTCGCAGGGCCTGTCGATGGAGGCCGCCGTCACCTTCCTCCAGCGGCTGATGGGCCTGGCCGACGCGCTCATCTTCGCCAGCTCGCTCAGCTTCGCCGACGTGGAGTCGGAGAAGAACATGTCATCGGGCGGCATACTGAGACAGAGCCTCCGTCTGGGTGAGGCTCCGCCCACTCTCTCCCCGCCCCCCGCGCACCGCCCGTCTCCCCCTTGCGTCCGTCCGCCCGCCCTCTTCTACACCTCCTCCCTCGCTCCCCCTCTGTCTTTCCTTTTCATATCTCGTTATTACAACCCTCCTCTCCGCCGCGACACAAAATGGCGGGCGCGGTTCGCCGCTTGGCGGTAATGCTCTCGGAGGGCCGCGGGCCTCGTTCCCCTTGTAATGAAGCTGCGGTAACGCTACAGAGTTGTGCTGCACAGAAATAAGACTTTGAAACGCTTGCATTATTCACTCCACTCAACCGCCTCCAACGTTCCCCCCCAAGCGTCGGCTCGACCGTGAGTTACAGCGCAATTAATACAGTACCCCCGTGCTGCTTACGGGCACATTTCCCCCCTATTCCTCCTCTTTAAATGTGGGTTAAGAAAAACAAGGTAAACAAAATGGCTGTTCGCTGTTAAATTGAGGCCATATTACGGCAGGATTTATATCTGGCCGCGGTGATGGCGAGAGGGAGAAATTGAAGGCTTTAGAAAGCTGGTTTTATGGAATTAATATTTGATGAGGTATGCGCTCCCTGTTGCTGCCGCATAATCTGATTTCTGTGCTGTAACAAGGTCTCTCCTGTTTCTCTTTATAAATGGTTATATGAATGCACACACTAATGGAAAAAGCTAGTCCATTCCAGACGGAATAATTCCCATAATCTAAGCGTTTCAGAGTTTACATTTGTCAGTTGTCAAGTTCAGAGAATACAGAATTAAAACAAAAAAAAAACGAAACAAGCCCCTGTGCACTATGGTGCGCAATACATCAGATTAAATCCTGTAGGTACCGTTACCATGGCAGGAGACGACCTGACGTTAGCAACCATTAGAAACCGCAGAAAAACAACACATTTTTAAAGCGAGCGGTGTGTTGTGTAGCGGCTCCCAGACGTCTTTATTGTGATGCATTAGTGAAGCTCTGCTCCGCTGATACAAGGCTGCTCTGTGTGAGGATGTACCTTCAGACTGCACTTGTGCTGTGAAACATGGCCGACCTCTCACTCTTTACCTCACTTTCCCCCCTCTTTCTTTCACTCTCTCTTCTCCCTTTCCCTCTTCCTGCTATTTCTGTACCTTTTCCCCTTCTAATCTCTTCCTCTTTCTTCGCACCCCATGTTTTATTGTTTTCTTTTTTCTCTTTATTTGTTATACTCTCCATCTTTTATTTTGCGTCACCCTCTCTCTCTCTCTCTCTCGCTCTCTCTCAGTGTGTGCCTTAGCTGTGCGGAACTGCCTGGAATGTCAGCAGCGCTCGCCCATCAAACCCGGCACAGAAGGCGCCTGGGGGCACAAGGCCGCCGCGCAAAACATCACGAGAGGCTCCCGATCCATGTCCGTACAGGCAAGTGTGCACGCCAGCACCGCGCGCCAATTTCTCACCGTGAGAGTGATGTCATTACAGACAGGGAAAGGTAGCAGGTTAGGCTGAAGGCAGTCTTGGTTAAGCAGAGACATTTACCTTTAGCAGAGCAACTTAGACAAGTGCAGACATGCAGGTTTAGCGATTGGTTGAACTAAACATAGCTGAGTCTGGATAACTTGTGGACTGTGATTTTCTGCGAGCCCGGAGCGGGTCCCTTCCCAAATTTCTCCCTCTCTGTACGGCCCCGGGGGAGAGGACAGAAATAACGATTATTGATTATTTTCTATGGTTCGCCTTAATGGGATTGCTGCACTTAGTGGAGTGTAATTGTTATTCCTTCAAGTCACATGTGCCTAAAGTCTGTCTGTCAGGAAGTGGAAATGTCTGCGGCTGTGGTGTGGAAGTGAAGTATGGGGTGCATTGTGGGTCAAGGTGTGAAACCCCGCCTTTTGTCTTGGTGTTTCTCAGGGTTCTGTGGATATGGGGACGGGAGAACAAAACCTGCTGTTGCTAGATATGGACATAAACCGGCTCCGTGCTGCCGTCTTCAGAGACACTGTAAGCACTCGAAACTATACGCACACGCACACACACACACACACACACACACACACACGTACACATATTATTCACACACACACACACACACACACACACAAATACACATATTATTCACACACACACACACACACACACATTATTCACACACATCACACACACACGCGCGCACACACACACACACACACACACACACACACACACACACACACACACACACCACCATCATCATCATCACACACTCGCACACACTCAGACAATAGATGCACCTGCACGCCTCTGCAGATTTGTAAAAGCCATGTACCCGCTCTTTTTCCTCTCTATGAATTTTCTGTCATTTTACTTTCAATTTAACATTTTACCAATGTGTAAATCTCTTTGTCACATGTTTTCGTGCCTGCGCTCTGTTCTCCTCCCCACGCAGGAGGACAGTAAACAGGCGCAGTTCCTGGCCTTGGCGGTGGTCTACTTCGTCTCCGTCCTGATGGTGTCTAAATACCGGGACATCCTGGAGCCCCACAACGACAGGCGGCACCTGCAGCGCAGCCAGTCTGTCCCATGCAGAGGTACTGCAGCACCCCCTACTGCCCCCACTCTGCCTGTACACCACTGCCTCACTGCCTCACAGGCTCCATACTGCAGGCGTTACCAATGCCTCTCGTGAAGCATGCAGGTCCATAATTAATACCTGTTTTACTGAAGATCCAGGTGATTGGCTGTGCATTGTCTTTTATTTTGTAGGAGTGGGCCGGGGTAGCATTGGCGACGGGCTGGAAAACGGGGTGTCCTTCCGACGGAGAGACTCCGGGATCGGGGACGAGCAGGGCGCCGCCTCCTTCGCCAACGACGCCGAGTCGGGGGCCGGGGGCGGCAGCGGCGAGCCTCCGCTCACTCCGCCCCCGCCCGCCACCTCCCCGACGAAGAACGTCAACGTGAAGGACATCCTGCGCAGTCTGATCAGCGGGTCGGCCGACAAAACGGCGGAGTCCCCCAGCCTCCTCCCTCCCGCCTTCCTGGGATCCGGCGGGGACAGCGCCAGGGACCAGTCCCTGCAGTTCCGCTCCTTTGACAGGTAGGCTCCCCTCTGACCTCTCACCTCTCACCGTGTCTCTCCGCCTTCCCTCGTCCGGCGCTGCAACAAACCCGCTCGTAAAAGGACACTACGGGAAACGGGAAAGTTTCACCTCTTCCACATCAAAAAAAGAAACGGTGCTTATGAAGAAGTTAGCAGAGGAGCGCATTCTCAGAAGCGCGCTGTCAGAATCCCCCCTCCTTTGAACCTTGTCGGGTCTTTTATCCCCGAAAGCTGACACTTTTGCTGTTGAAGCGTTTTCTGCACACAAACAAGCGAGCCGCGGAGTACCTGCCTTCAGGAGGGGAAAAAAAGGAAAAGATCAGAACGGCTGCCAAAGAGGGCACTGAACGCGGCCGGGATCTAGCTGCTGCCGGAAGAATCCGCAGCTCCTCAATGTATCTCTCTTATTACGGGCCTGCTTTTTCATCTGCTCCTTTCTGGATCCGGGGCTTTTTCTGCACAAAAAACACTCAAATTGTAGGGAAAAATTGCAGGCCCTTGGGACACGGCCCAGCGGTTGGGAGTTTAGTGGGAAGTCTCTGTTGCTCCAGACAGGAGGCCATGTGCCACAAGATGGCCTGGGTCTGGTTTGCATTTATTGTTCTGTGGCAGACACAAAGCACCGTGAGAGAACATGATTTTCGGCCAAAGTCGGCACCCCCCAACCCCTGAAAAAAAGATCAGTGGCTCTTTGGAAGCAGAGCTCCTATCTGTACATGCGGGATTCCCAGGCCTCTGTCTGATCCCGTGTTTATCTGAGGAATGCTGTTTCAGGATTCCCGAGTCTCCGGGTATCTGAGAGGTTATCGGCCCGCCCGGCTGGAGAGTATAGCGCCACAGCTGGGCCTGTGGGGCCCGGAGCGTCCTGCTTGTTCTGCTTCCTGGCCCCTATCTCGGTCAGATCCACAAGGCCCAGTGCCCGTCCCACTGTCTCAGTCAGTTACGGGGCTTATCATTCAGTATCCTTAGCACAACGCAGTGAAGTCTTTCAGCTTATTTAAATACTATTTTTATTTGCGGCCTACACAATAATTTTCCTCTCTGTAGCTGGAGGAGGTTAGAGCTGTCGAAGAGTATTAGCGGTTAGCGCGCCGCCAACAGAGAGGGATGAATTGCATTTTTAATACATTTTTTGCTCTGATTTACCACTTCTGATTTTTTCCCCATTTTGGCGGGGGAAAAAAACCGTGGGTCTGAAAATGTGCTTTGTTGGTGCTGCCACTCGCACGCGCACCAACCCTGATGGAGGGCCCAAGAAATCCCTCAAACGCCTCCCGTTCGGCCGCGTGTTTATTTATTTCCCAATTCATCACGCCGCTACCTCACCCGCATGTGTGAGGCATGGTACGGCGAGGCCCGGAGGGTCAGGCCCGACACGTAAACCGAGCACGGGAACACCGCGCGTGACCTCCGCGATTTACGACCTCCGTGTGTGGGAAATACCGAACCCCGCAGATAAAATGGGTGGGGTCAAGGGTGAAGTATCGCTCTTGATTTATCCCCCCGCCCGCGCGGCTCAGCGCTTCACCGTGCATCTTCTTGCGATATTCCTGTTTTGACAGTAAGTCTGCAAATATTTGCTGATACAAAGCAGACGCCGGTAAACAATGTAATCACTCGCAGCGTGGCACCAGGCTTGATTTACACGCCGTCTTCCGCGGGGAACGCAGCGGAGCGCTGTGCTGAGGGGCCCGGAGGAATAACGGGGCCTGAGCGGGAGGCCTAAGCACAACCACGCGGAGATGTGGATACGCCTTTCGTAGGAGCGCACAAAAGGCTCAAAAGAAGTCACGTGACTGCCTTTCACAATTTAAAATGGCGTACAAGGTGAAATGTGTGGCACGGTCAGTCAAACGGCCAAGCCCACAAGCCGTGCAGGCGTCCCCCTGCCCCACCCCTCCCCAAGCCGCGGCACTTTTTCTGCGCTGTGATCCCTTCTCTATCTGCGCTCCCCCTGTCTGATTACAGTTAATGAGATGTGAAGGGAGGCCCGACTGACTGTGTTGGACATGGGCGAGGAGAGGTCACATGACTAGCTTTCAGAATTCACCACAAGGGCTCAATAAAAGAGAAGACACAATGCTTTTGACACTGAATGGTCGATATTCATTTATTTATTTTGATGACTTTATTTTTTTCCGAATGGTTGATATGCTACAAATACTAACAAACAGCTGAAGGCAAGTGTGATTTATTTACTTATGGAGCTGAGCTACATGACTTTATCTGTGCCAATGTCCTGGTTCCAGATCCACCATCTGGACAGAGGTGGAACATCCAGGTTCAGAAATAAAGGTCCTCCCCAGTATTTTGTTCCAATCACCTGGATTTGCTCACCTGGATTCCTCAGCCATGCAGGAGGTATAACTAATTAGTGGATCAGCTGGCTGAGTTCATGGGTGGAAGAAACACATGGCAGGACTTTTACTTTCTGACCCCCTGGACTTTCCACATCTGCATCTGGAAAGCTCTCCTGATTAACCACTTGTTCCAAGAGTCCTTCAGGTTGAGGAACAGCCTATTAGAGGATCTCAGCAGTCAGAAAACACTGCCAGGGGTAATAAAATAGGGATAAGGCAGCTGTGACATATCCTTATTGCTAACAAAACAGACAAGCTCCACCAATCATGGAGTGACTTGGTAACAACAAATGAAACACTGATGGTGATTGGTGGATACTACTTCCTGTTATCCCACAGGGAGCCTAGAAATACAACCAGGACGTATCACCACTGGTGTTGTTCACTAGACCCAATTAACAGTCACGTGATGACTGATTTCTGAATGAGTGCACAAGCATTCTGATCAACAGGTCAGGCTTGTCGGTCAGCAGCACACAGGTCACTCTCTTGAGCTGTTGGGACAGTGGACGATGCTCGAACAACGCTAAGAAAACGCAAAAAAAACAAAACAATGTCCCGTCACAGCTTTTCGAGCTTTAGATATGGGAATCGGTTAAAACCTTGAATAATGCACTGACCACTGACCAGACCCTTTTAGTTTATCAATGCTCCCGGCAGTCCCCGTAACAGATGAGCTGATGGCTGATTAATTGGCCGCAGCGCACAGCCCGGCGTTGGCTCTGCGCGAGCCCGGCTAATGACACTGTGAATAATTTAGAGACATGGCAGCAGAGCAGATGGGGCCCCCATCCCCCCCACTCCCTCGGCGAGCCAGACCCCCCCGCGCCCCTCTTCACGCCGGCCCCCCGCCGGAGTCGCCAGCAGGGAGCTCCACCGGCCTGCTTCGCTTTTCTGTCGCACGCAGGCTGCAAGTGGTCCAACAACCTCCGGTCCTCTGCCGTAGACACAGGATCTGTGATTTCAAAAACGGTGGGTTAAAGCTGAAACACGACCGGCGTTTTACCTTGGAACGCTCCGCTGTGATGCGGGGCCGGGGTTCGACGAGCCGCTCTCGCGCTTCGTTGCCACGATTCGCGCGCCGCTTTTAACGCACGCGAATAATGTTTTGGAAAAAAAACGGCACGAACGCAGGCCACCGCCGTGACGCGGCAGGCTCGTCTCGCGCAGGTTAATCAGTGTCGTAATGGGGCTTACCGAGGGCACTGTTACGGGGGGAAAAAAAATCAGCCCTTTCATTGTTAAGTGGGGTTAAAAGCATTTGAAATCCCGAAGCAGACATTCTGCGAGGCTGTTTAAACGTGGATGTTTAGAAGCATGGTGGGAGTTCTTGCCGAACGTCTTTGCTGCGCAGCCCGGTGAAGATGCCATTAAGTAAATATCCAGATGGATGGAGCCCTCTCTCGCCGGCTCGCGGCTGCCGCAGCGCCGCCTAATTGAAATTAAGCGCCGTTCAGGGAGCGCGGTGGGCCCGGGCTGGAAGCTGCGCCTAATTAGGCCAGATCCCTGCATCTTTTACGGGCAGAGAAATGTTCATTAGGACATCCTGCAACATCATCTTAATGGGAGCAGATTAAACATTTCCACCGCACCACCAAAGAAGACCGTTAAATGAGCATTTAAAAACGGGAGCAGGACAAGCTGTCATTTACCTTATGTGGTGGCGTGCTGTGAGGCTGCATAAGGAGTGTTCTCTTTATCATACGGTTTGAACCGTTATGCAGTGTATTCATGTGTTGTCTTTCCCCCAACTATACCATCGTGTACGTGTGTGTGTGTGTGTGTGTGTGTGTGTGTGTGTGTGTGTGTGTCATTTACCATCTCAAATTCCACTCATGTTTCCCTGGGACCTGAAGCCCAGTGTAGCAGTGCTTTTTTTTACTGCTCTCTTTGATGGGGGAATTCTCTCTTTTTTTTTTTTTTAAACAATGGGGGTGGTTACACAGTGGTATTCCCTTTCCAGCTGCAATTCCTTTTGAAACAGGCAGTCATCAAGCCTCCCCTGGATTAACCTGTGAGACTTCCTGCCCCCCCCGTGGCGTGGAGGCCGAGCCCCCCCCTCCCCCCCTTGTGACAGAGAAAGCGCTGTGGCTTTGAGCTTTGAGGGCAGAGGAATGCTCTACACGCCTCTCCGTAATCTCATCGGTGATTTACGGCGCTGGACGCCGTTTCAACCGCACGGGGATGTACAGTGAACGCGCTCTCCGCTGTTTAATCGATATCTGACCCAGCGTGCGGTTCACCGTTCCTATAAGTGCGGAAATATGAGGCCGAAATGAGAGCAGACTTTTTGACTTTGAACAGATGGAGTTGCGAGGGGTAATAACCTTGATTTGGGGAGAATAAAGGAAAAGTCCGGGAAATACTGCAGTGACCGCGCCCAAGGCTTCAGCACAGCTTCAGTATCATTTAGAAATTTGGCTGAAGCGTTCTGTGCTTGTGTTCTTACCTCCAGCAGTTTGGCTGAAGCTTTCTGTGCTTGTGTTCTTACCTCCAGCAGTTTCTTCCAGGTCCAGTTAATGTTCAACTTGTGTCTTTTTCAAAAACATGGGGAACATGACATTATTGTTTTAAAAAAAAAAAAAAATTTTATACATATTTTTAGGAAAGCAAAATGTACCGTGGCTTATCATTATCATTGTCAGTCGTAGTATTTGTATTAGTATAATGCTAAATACTATTTATGAAAATAAATTACCTGGTTTCTCGGAAGGCTGTATTGCGTCAGTAAATGTGTTCTTGTGAAGGACTGATGTCTCAGTAAATGATTCCTCTTAGGAAGAATTGTGTGAGTAAAGGTTTCCTGGAAGAAAGCTTTTGAGGAAGTACCTTGTCTGGATGCATTTTTGATGATTTTCTCTAATGACACGGTTGCATTCTGTGTGCTGTAATGGCATTTTGTCTTTCAGGAGTGTTGTGGTGGCACCCAAGAAGGCGGGAACGGCCGCCTCAACAGGCGGGACACCGGTCAGCAACGTCTCCGTGGTGTCCTCAGGCGAAGCCACGCCCAGCGCTGACACGGAGTCTGCCACAGGTGAGTCACACAACCGAGCAGAAGAGCTAGAGTCATTCTCATATGTCAGAAATAATAAATAATAATAATTTACTTTATTTATATAGCACCTTTTATACAATGAGTAGCAGCCCAAAGTACTTCACACTTGGGGAAAAAAATTATAATACTAAGGAAAATATTGGATAAAACAATATAAAATTCAATAAAAACTTGAACTAGGATAGAATAAAATAATAAACTCGGATAAAACAAAATACAATAGAACACAATGCAATACATCACAATATAACAGGGAATAATACAAATAGGAAAAAATTTAAGGGAGTCACTATCATACCAGAGAGAGTCACTGGACTGCGTAGAGGAGTCATGGCCACGTGGAGAGAAGCTCTAGAGTCATTTTCCAACAGGGCGGAAAGACTCGTAATACTGTGCGGACATACTACAGTCGTTATGATTCCAAAGAGTCACACCACTCTGGAGAGGAGCTAGAGAGATTCATTATTATACCAGGGAAAGGATTCACCACCCTGTGGAGAGCTTAAGTTGTTGGAATACCAAAGAGAGAAGTAACGACGCTGTGGGGAGTGTAAGGTGTGGGCATACCAAAGCGAGATTAACGGCAGCGGGGACTTGAGCTGAAGTCACTGTTACATCTGAGAGACAGCACTGAAGGGCAGTCAGTACGTTTGGAGTATTTATCCAATAGTTTAATGCATCGATTCGGTCAGTTTCGCTGGAAGTGAGCCCTCCTTGCGTCAGATATTGGTCCAGAGTCAGGTGCACGGTAAAAAGTCACAGCTGAATGGAAATGCAGGTCTGGGATAACACTCAAGGAAGTGTTGAGGAAGGTGTGGGTAATATTGTCAAAGGAGTAATTCCTCTGTCCTGGAGAGTGTTGTAAATGTCACCGCCGGTTTGATGGATCATGTCCCTTTGGCTCTGGATTGGGACATATTTATGATCTTTCTGGACAAGTCATGTAATCCAGTTGGCCGTGGCCACTATACACAGCAGGATTTTAAAGGGTTTTATACGTTTACAAAAAAATGTGGTTGCTGTTGAGGCAGATGCTGTAGCCACGAGCAATGCAAGCTTACTTCACGTGTCGAGTCGAGTGTCACTGGTTATTCCTGAGGGATATATAGTGTTTCATGCATTGCTTTTTACAACCGTTAAAATACACATTATTTTTTTGACTTAACAGAACAGGGAGTAACGTGTAAAGATTGTGTTTGAAACCATACGAACAGGTATGAAGGTTTTTTTGGTCTACGGGGTTTGAATGACCGATGGTTGCGTATCCGTGGAAGGCGATCTGACCGGTCGCAGAATATGGTTTTAAAAAAGGATTGCGTTCCTGAAAACAGAAGAGAGGGGTTGTGACCTGTGCACACAGAGACCAGCCTACAGATTAGACCCCTGCGTCCATCTCCAAACAACAGCCATGCCGGGTTAACACCGGCCGGATGACACGTTTGCGCTTCCTTTCAAGTCCTCGGCGAGCGTCAGTAAAAGCTCCACTCTCGGGGAGGGGCGGGTCGTTCGTCGGGGTCGGGGATTAATGGAGATAGGGTAATTTACGCCGCGGTGCGTTTGAAGTGGCCGCTTCATTAACGCCCGGGAGACCCCGAGCGGGCGCACGTGTTCGCAGTTAAAGTCCCGCGTCCCACGGCCGCGAGACATTCCACAGCGAGGAAACGGCGTGAAGCCTGTCACCCTGGAAGAGTTACTCGCTTTCATAGGTCCTTAAAGACAGAAAAACAGAACATTACAGAGGGAGGGAGGGGGGAGGGGGGTTGCGGCGGCATCAAAGGGAACGAGGGAACGAGGGAACTCGTTTATGCGAGATTCTGCATTTCATTGGGCTCGGAGCCAATCGATCGATGAATCAAAAACGCCACACAAGGCATCTTTAGCAGTTAAATGTTCACCGAGGACTTGGTGGAGCATCTATTCATCTATTTGTCTATTTATGATGTAGTCACTGGGCAAACAAGACTGCTTAAGCAGATCTTGGCAAATGAAAACAAGTCCTACAATGGTCCCAAAATATAAACTAAATATAAATGCATTATATAGGTAGAAAAAATGAAAATGTTAATAAAGTGCAGTACAGTATGTGCGCTGACCAAAAAGATGCCAAGTTCCTCAAAATTATAAGACGCGTGATTAAATTGCATCGTTTAATTTGTCGGTGTTTGATTTGTCCATAAACCGTTTGTGAACATTGTCAATGAACACTAAATTTCCGTTACATTCCTCCCCCAAAATTGGATATTTATTGAAAGTGTGACTGAATGTGAATTATTTTGTATTTACGCATGAATGCATGCATTTCTCGTTGTGCTCACATTTACATTATGTATTGCGGAAAAAAAGAGCGATTAGCATATTTCCTGTCATGTGTCACAATGTTCTGGCGAGCAGAAGGGTTGTCCCAAAGCCAGACCCAATAACATGTTCTCTGGTTTCATACAGGAGGGGACTCGACCAGCGCTACTCTGCCAGCTGTCCCCACGCTCTCCCCACTGACCCACGAATCGGCCTCCAGAATGAGGTGATGTCTCTCCTCCGAGCCGGCGGTCAATAAACTCACCTAGTCCTCTGCTCTTTCTTCCCGGTTGCATCATTAGCGCACTGCCTTTTTATGTCAAAACCTGTCTTTGTTTGCAGCTGCTGAAAAGATTGAAAGATTGATGCTTTTTGTACAGACAGGCCATTAAATACCCTCCGCCCCCCCGACCCCGATGCAACATATGTTCCAGCGAATGTAATGTTCGTTGGGTAGAATTACAGTAATCATCTGTTTGGAAGATCTCTCTCTCTATTTCAGACCAGTGGGCAGAGGTCAAGTTTTGGATTGAAAATATGAGGTGTCATTCAGTATGTACTGAAAGTGTGGGCAGAAACGACACTGTTCGTGTGGAAATAACCTGCGATTCGGTATCCTGTTCAGGGGCTATGCTCCGATATCAGGTCACATCATCCACAGAGGTTGGCGGTTGGCTCACTGGTGATTTGAATGAGATTCCAATATTTCCCCTTTTTTTAACCAATCGGTTCCAAGGTTTCATTTTTTGAGCCAATCGGTTTTGCTGTTTGATTTCGGCATGGTCAATGTCAGATTGTTGAGTGCGAGCCCTAGACTTGCACCTGCCCCTCACCCGCCAGTAGAGGATTCAGGTGAACGTTTCGTGTGACTGCAGTATTTCGGAGAGGCTGGACCACGCGCTGGAGAAGGCCGCTCCCCTGCTGAGGGAGATCTTTGTGGACTTTTCCCCCTTCCTGTCTCGCACGCTCCTGGGAAGCCACGGCCAAGAGCTCCTGACAGAGAGCACCAGTGAGTACCACAGAGATCACACTAACATATACTTACCGAACAAACACACCTATAATCTAGAGCCAAAATGGTGGAGGAGTAGGTTCCAGTGCAAGTGGCACAGAGGCCTAAACCATACCATAAATAGGCAAACATGCAAACACTTGTTTCAAATGTTGCCCCTCCCTCAGCTGAGTCCTTTTACAGGCATATAGAGCAGGGACTGCAGGTAATACTTTCACTATTATTATTCTGACATTTATCATCTCTATCTAACAAAAACATGACAGTTAATTAAAGTTTTCTGGGCAGTATACAGGTATCGGTATTTGAAAAATAACTTTAGGAAATGTGTTCAGTTGGATATGATGTGCTATAACCAGACCGCCAAGGCAATTATGATTTGCAAATTATGGCCAATCAAACATGAGGTATTTTATCGAAGAAAACTCTTGGTAAACAATATTAATACCCACAGCTTTATTAATGTCATTATCACCCTTTATTTCTGTCAGTCTCATCTCTACTAGGTTATCTGAGCATAACACCTAAGTAATGTTATTGTAATGCTAACATTCATGAACATATTCAGTATTCATATTTCTTTTCTGTTTACAAAAACATTGGCTATTGTTAGCTAACCGTCTGAAAAAACCACGCACATCGAACAAAAGTTGCTGTCACAGGCGATGATGCTAAATTAACATGCAAGTGGTCAGTAATTTGCCTCGTATAATTAATTTTATCTAACTTGATGATCCACACGTAATTCACATTGTCACGTCAGTCTTAATTAAATCAACATCAATGGCGAACGAAACGGAACCCTCAATCGTAAGGTTCCTGTAAGGGTACGTGGTGCGTCTACGGCCGTTCAGCGCGCGAAGAGCGGCTCGCAGGCTCTGCGTAGTGCATTATCCACCTTCCGAGTGTGAGCTCTTAATGTAATATTAAAAAGCAACAATGCTAATCAAATTTTAGGCCGTAAAAGAATCTGGAGTGTCTCTTAAGGTAGCGATTGTAAGGCTGCTGAGGTTTTATAGAGAAGAGGGTCAGGGGGTCAGGCCACTAATACGAGTGTTTGGGACGTCTGCTGCCACCATGCAGAATGGAGAGGTGATTGATAGCTGCAGGGCGGAGGGGACGGGGTAAGTGAGAACGGAGAGGTCACAGAGCCATTTCCCCTCGCTGCATAGATAATGGCCCCGGACCTCTGAAATCGCCCGAAAAACAGATATTATGGATCAATAAGACATATGCTCTCCTCATTTGAGGCTGTAATACAAGGCCTAAATATGTATTAGTTTACAGTAACATTATGTTGGTTCATTAGAGTCATCAATACCTCTGCCCTTGCAGATGTTGCAGTATTAACCCTTAAACTTGTACATGCGTGTGACCGATAGTATGAAGTACTATATATACTACTATTATATGGTATCCATCTGTGGAAACTCTTAATGTTTTCTTGTTTCATTTGAAGATAATCAAATCGCTGAATAATATAAATATTATTGTTAAAGAATAATAGAATAACGTTCAAGACGTTATTTAAAAACAAATTATAATAAAAATGTATAGGGTTTATTTAAACTGAATCGGAAAAATTTGTTTCAACAACACCCACGTAATAAATAACATAAAATCGTTTTATTTGAAGATTACATTGACATAAGTGCAGAAAAATGCTATCTGTCCTTTACACTCTGTAAAATAGACCTCCTCACCCAAAAACCTATTTTTTAATGAAATCGAAATTAGTTGTTCACCAACACTGCCTACACTGATGGTGCAGGATTGTGCCCTATTATGTACTGTATATTTTTGCTGTGAACCCTTTATTTTTTAGTGAGTACGGTATGTTATGCTACCAAACCTGACCTTGCCTGTAAGGGTTTGACCGTGCGTGCCGTGCGCACAGCTGACCGTGCATCCCCGGGTTGACCGTGTGCGCACTCGGTCGACCGCGTGAGCCTTAGCTTTGACCTCGCCTGGTGTTTTCTGTCTACTCCAGGTCTGCTGTGTATCAAGTCGAGCAGCTCGGTGGTGGAGCTGGTCATGCTTTTGTGTTCCCAGGTAAGGTGTGCACTCTCTGCCCGCTGCGTTCACTCATACACTCACCTTGTGTGCTCCAAATTGTGGGGAGGAGAGAGGGGAGGGGGGGGAGGGGAGGTGACGGAGTGTACATCTTATGAGTGGACACCTCCGCTTATCTTTCCGGAACACCTCCACACCAGGCTGTCCCGGCATCCATTGTGACTTTAAAACTAAATGTAATATAAGGCCTCTTTAATGAGGCCCGTATTGGAACAGGGGTCGAGGGGTTCTGACCCATTGAGGAACCTTTGACCCGCATTAGAAGCCTGTGCGGTTCACCGGCCTGAGGAGCGCGGATAATGCAAAATTAATGCTGCTTTGCATCGATTCGTTTCCCTCTCTGCCCGCGACGTCGCCAAATTTATTTAGCCGCTGACGGACGGTTCATGAATACAAATGAAAGGATGATAGCAGGTGTGAGAAATCAATGACACGACGTGTCAATAAAAGGAAACGGAACGCCGAAACCCCCCCCCCTTGTTTTTCACCAGCGCTACATACAGTAGCGACTCCGCGTTAGCGACCGGCTCTTCAGGAGCGCAACACAGGAGAAACGCCAGTGTAAAAACGCAAATGATGGATGGCACTTCTCTTTCTTCCGCCGGCGCGTTTTATCAGTTTTATTTTTAAGTGGAAAACGGCTTTTCTCCTGCCTTTCCCTCCCCCATTTACCCTGCATTATTCAGCTCACTTATTCTCCAAAGGTAATATAGAGAGATTACACATCACTTCTGGTGTCAGTGGCTGCATATATTTGGCACTGGCTGGGGCGCAGGAGAGAAGTGAACCTTAGCATCCAGAAGGGGGAATAAATGACACGGGCTAATGCACCTATTTGTCATATCTGTCAGGGTGTTGTTTAATGCTAATCTAATCAAAGCCAGAATCTGGCGATCGTGGCGCCGGCCCAACCCGCCGGTCTCCCGCGAAGACCGGGCGCTCTGGTTTTTTCCCCCGGAAAGAAGAAAAAAAAAAAAAAAAAGAAACAGAAAGGCCGCAAATATGGCACTGATTGCTTCAATAAATCATCAAGCCAAATTCTCTCACAGCCAATGCTAATGTAATTTTATTGTGGGGGATGGTCTCCTCCCTCAAATTAAAAAAAGAAAAAAAAAGAAAAAAAGGATGATTCTTAAATGAGTGGGTATTTATCGGGAGATAAATTACACGCGCGCTGTTGTGCTGAGATAATTGCATTTCATGATTTGACCGTGGATCCTTTGAGCGAGTCAGAAGGGGGAGACGGAGAGATGACGGAGGGGCATTGATTTATGTCATTATGAAGTGAAGTTGGTCCCGCCGCTGGAAACGAGCAAGACAGGACACAGGGTATCGGACCGGCGTTGCAGAGCCCGCAGTGAGATGAGGACAGACCTGATAAATATTTTATTTTTTCCCCCCTCCCCTCGCCTCTCTCCTCTCCTCGTCTGAGATGGTACGAAGGATGGGACGACATCTGTAAAAAAAAAAATAATTAATTTTCCTGGGCGAGATGGAGTGGGTCGGGTGTCAGAGTTGAAGGGATCAGGTCACGGCGGCGTTTTTTTAATCACCGCGGATATGAAAGATGTACGCACGAGCGTCTCGGCCCGCTATTGAGCGCCAGGTTCTAAACCGCAGTTTGATACCGCGGCTCTCCAAAGAACCTGTGGACTCCGGCAATTAAAGATCAATTTTGATCGTGAACATTAACTGTGGGGGCTGGCTTATTGCTTCCCACTCCCTTGTAGTTGTATTGATTCTCATACGTAAGCTTTATGTACAAACTCTGCGGTGAAAATGTCTTGTCGATGAGGCCAGATTAGACTGTAAAACTGTCCTGCACTCATTTTGTTGGGGCGTTGCTGATTGAAGCGGAAACGAGTCTTTGGACTGGACGATGATAGGATTTGTTTAGCTACTTATGTGGCCAGGCTTTAAACCAACATCGATAGTGTTGTGTCGGTAGTTCACATTTTTCTCAGGTGACGTCAATGGTGGTTGGGGAGAGAATGTTCCAGTATAAAATAATGCTCCATTGCGAAATGAAGAAATTGCCATTGAAAATCTAGATTTAAGTGATCAAAAAAATGACTTAAGTGATTGATTGGCACTGGTTTCAGGCAGCCTGCCTGTCAAATGGCCGATCTCTTTCCCGTTTTCCATCCTGTCTTAGAAAGGGGCACTCTTGCTCCTTGGCAGTGTGGTTTCTATATGGCTTATTCCCCACATTCATTAAAATGGTGTCTTGCCTTGAATCATGGCTAATGACCTTGGGAATTGTAACTTAAGTGTTTTTTTTTTTGTGTGTGTGTGTGGAGTTGAATTTCTTTGCTCTCGCCTTCTTTGGGGAATCCAGCATATTTCATCAGAGAGACGTGTTGAAGAGACAGGTCCTTGGTCGCGATTTTAATCTTTTCGAGAATTGGGCAGGAGGGCAAAAGAAATCTCACTCTGAGCTTGTATCAAGACATCCGCTGCATCGAGGTAATTGTACGTGACGGAGCCTTCAAAGACCGCCTCCTTATTACACGAATATCATTTTTGAAAGTCATCATCTTGCCATTCAAACTCCGCTTCGCGGAAGCCCGTTGTTCGAGTCGGACTAATTCCGCCTGACAGCCTCTCCAGCAAGCGTTGCCCCGGTGCCAGGTTCAAAGAATATATAATAGCTGCGCATTCTGAAGTGTATCACTTAAAAAGGCTTCATCCTTAAACGCCTAATAAATAAATAATGCGCGTGGCCACTCTGTGGCACCGTTTCCTGCCTAGAAATCGTCTCATTGGGTACTCGGCGGCCTGCTATCTGAAAGGCCTGTCAGATAAACGTTCTATTGGCTGCGTCGGCGCTCAGTAAATCAGCGGCTATTCGACGGGCATCCCGTTACCTCGTCTGTTCTCCCCTTTATCAGAATTGTATCCTCGGCGCCGACAGGAGGAAGGCGGGCCCCGCGGTGACCCCTCCCCTCGGCACTGTTATTGGAGCAGAAGATTTATTTTGAGATTTGGTTCGTGGCTCTTTCTCGGGTCTGAGCGTTTGATTGACAGCGGCGAACATGACGCGCCGTTTATTCGTGGGCTTGAAGTAAGCGTGAAAGAATGGGAATTCTGGTTTCACGCGGATTATGTGTAAAGCATGTGGACGCACAATGCAATGCGCTAGGCGATGCGTGTCATGCCACGGCGTTGTGCGTATTCTACTCTCTGCGTCCTGTGCGATGGTGTCCGACTATTATGTGCAAAATGTGATATGCGCTTTATGGCACTGGTGCATTACCATCGTATATCCAGTTCAGATTTAAGATCTTGTGTTACCAGCCGAGCCCGTGAGGCGGCCAAACTTAACCTGTTTAACAGATGGGGCAGAGTGGACCAGTGAATGGGCAGAGAGACATTGACTTCCCAAAGTACTTGGCACTTCCTGACCCTTGACCTCTAAGCTGAACATAGAGAGCCGTGGGGCTGCAGAGTTTAACCCCCTGCAGGCTCGGAGCATGCGGTCGTCGTGGCTACGGGATCAATACTCCGAGCTGGAAACCCTGTTTGACAGTGAAAAATCTTCCCTGCGGCCTAGCCCAGCGCGCACAAGCTCCTCGGCAAGAAACATCCAAACGGATTGCTCGATTGTGTTTTTAAGAAAACATTTTTAGAGGACCGGCGTGCCTCTTGGTTCTCCCGAGGCGACCGTAGCGCGCGGGCGCGGCCGGCCGCTTGTTGGAAGGCGTCGCTGGCCTTTAATGAATCACACGCCCGGCCCGCTGTGGAATGAGACCGCGGAGAGGAATGCGGCCCGAAGCCTCTTGTCCGGCACAGCCGGAGCGACACCCCGCCATTTATGAAAACACGCACGCAGGGTTCAAGATCAGTGCAACCCAAGCGTCTCTCCCGTTTTTTTTTCTTGTTCCCCCCGCCCTCTCGTTGCCGTGGGACGCGCAAACAGCCGCCCCGCGTCTCGCTCGTCTGGTCCGGAGGACGGCACCACGCTGGCTTTCTCTGCCAGCTCTTTGAACGATGCTCTCCGGTGCGACAGAGGGAAAACAGAGAAATATCAACTGGCACTTAACTGAGCGCGGCCCCCCGCAGAAAGCAGCTATGCAGCGTAATGGAGCCCGGCCTGACAGGAAGTGGGGCCTAGCCAAACAGGGACCTCTGAAAATGAAGTGTGCTTTAGTTCGGCCTCCCCACTGTTTTACAGTCGATCTGCTCGGCCCACGACGTAAAAGCATGATGGCGAAGAACGGAATTATTTACAGACGTTGTAATAAGTCTTTCAAAACAGAACAAAAATTTCCTGGGCTGCCATAATTAATAAATTAGATGGTTTTCCCCAATATTGGTCCCAGCTACGAGGATTTGGAATGCACTCATTTTCCTGTCTGTAGTTATTGTAGAGCAAAGCTGCCAGTGTGTGAGCAGTAAAATCTGTGGTGTTATATTTCAGAGTTAAGAGTTAAAACTTTTTTATTTTTATTATCAGGACTAGCACACCGCATCAGATTTGATCAACATCGCAAGGTCTTAGAAAGTATTGTATTGATCGTGAAGCGCTGAAGAAAATAGGAAGAGAATTGCCTGTAACTTTCTGAAAATGAGTCCTTTTTATATAAAATAAAATGAAAAGTAGATTACCCTTATTGGGTTGATGGGGGAGTACTTTGGGTTCAGTTTCTGCTTTATTACAAATATTTCTACTTTATTACAAATATTATAGAGTAAATATTTTTGTGTGTATAATCACCGGTTACAAGCCACAGAAGGCATGTTTTTAAATGTGTTTTTCCCCTCTAAATTGGGTGGTATACAAGAGCATGCCAGTGGCCATTTGAGTGAATCGCCAGATCTCAGCAGTTCAGTTAATCCCCTAAAGGATGCCAGACTATCGTTTGACAAACCCGTGGGTAAAAAAAAAAAACTGTTTGGCTTAACTTCAGTAAGCACTATCACAAATGCTGTGCCAGCTTTCGGCTGGTAGAAAACGGCTTTGTTCAACTTAAAATGTCGCGCTTGAATGCTTCCAAAATGTCTTTTGGAAAGGTGTTGGATGTGAAAAGAAATTAGGTAGTATACGCTATATTTGTGCTCAGTGTCGCTTGTCTCTTTTAAATCTGTGTTCTTGGTGGAAGCCCTGATTGGGTTTCAAGCTTATTCAGCCCCCAGTCTAAACACAGACCAGCTGGCCAGTCCAGACATTCAGCGTCCAGTGAAGCGTAGTCTCGGAGGAGAGCGAACCAATAGTTTTTCGGTTTTTTTAGTCACTGTGAGAATGTTCTGCCTTTAACTGTTAGCGAAGCTAACTCGAATAATGTAGCGCATGAAAACTGCAATACCAAATTGGTACTGCGTTCATCTGCGGTATCGTACAGCGGTGATCTTTTCGTCAGTTCTCGCGCGGGATCGGCTCTGAAGCCGTCTTTCCTCACCGTAACCAAACGGCCACCGTTGCGGCTGGGTTTGGAGTGTGCCGAGTACACTGTGGAAGTCGCCGAGTCTGTTTTTACGGCACTCCTGGTGTGGAATGAGGAAGAGCTGCCCCGTCCTGCAGCGATTTTCTCCCCGACTGCGCAGTCCCTGGGGGACGTGATGTCATCCCTATCCTTCTCCGCGAGACAGCTGTTCTCTGGCTCCGGGGCAGAGGGGCCCGTACGCACTGACCGCCAGATAATCAGCCTCACCGCAAAACAGAGATTTACTTAAGAGGTTAAACCTTTCCCTTTTTCACGTCTTCATATTATTGTTTATTATTTACTGCTACTATAGCAACGGCAATTGGAGTCGGATTGGAGTCGGAGTAGTGGTGGCAGAAGTAGCAGTTGTGTTAGTACTAGTTCTATTAGTAGCCATGGCAGTATTAGCAGTAGCAGTAGTTGTTTTGTAGTAGCAGCGGTATTAATATTATTAGCTCTACGAAATGCTGATATGTTCTGTCTGTGAGACCTGATCACTTCAAGTGACCAGGGTAGTGAGACAGGGACAGAGGTGACTGTGGGCGAGTGCGCTCCCGTTTGGGAGGGGGGGCAGGGGTGTGGAAAGGGGAAGAGGTGAAAGGTCACAAATGACTCTTTGTATCCTCTCATCATGGGCAGGGTGGAAAAAAGAAAAAAGCTTATCGGGTCATAAAGTCCGTCAGGGCTGACCGGACCACCAAAATTCAATAACAATCTCAAGTCTCTCCGATTGTTTGTCTTTTTAATCACAAGGAGGGTCTGCGAGCCGTCTTTTTAATGCGCTAACGGCTAGCACTGTTATTCACTTCACCTCGGTATCTGACACGTCAGTACCCTACAGTCCGTTCTTATGCTCGGTTCTGTCTGTGCTGCCTATAGCGGAGCAACTGCTCATTTCTTGACTCTTCACAATGGTAGTGCTGTCAATGCACAAATCGTTTTTAGATGACGCTACATGTCACGGAACTTGACACTCTGAAAGGAAACGTGTCGTATCTTTGCTCGTCGCTGTGGTTATTTTTCGGGTATTTTGCATTGGAGAGTTTCAGCCGAGACGGCAATGACTTTGTGGAAAGAGGGACCGGCTGAAGAGGAAGCGGCACCCTCTCCTGGGAGAGACGGGGCCACTGCCCCCTCTTTAAGCAGCAGTGCAAGAGGAGGCCGTGTTTACGGCCTCGCTTCCTGCAGTGTTTATTTCCGAGCAGGCACTCTGGGAGCCATCCCCCGGGCCCGTCAGCCAGGGGGCCTCATGGTTAATGTCCTTCAGCCAAGGGCTGCCTTTCTACCGCCTTCAGCAAAGTGCATTTGCATGCGGCCTATTCCCCCTCTGGGCCCGCTCTGGTGTACTGTGTATAGTAAACACGGTCAATGCCAATAAGGCCCAGCTGAACACAAACCACTCCTGAGACGGGGCTGTTTTGATACCGCACCCCCCTCCCCCCTCCCCCCACACACGTAATCTGCATCTGCTTACATTGCGACACGAGTGCGGACATATTGTGTACCTTCTCTTGCGTAAATAACGTTTTCCGTGCAATTATGGGTGATTGCGGTTTTCTCTCCCAGCTGGGTTGGCTAACTAACCTGGCACCCTGTTTCGCATCAACCTTGGGCCAGTTTATCGCTAAACCTTTTACTCTGGCGACTCTGTAAAGCACCAAACAGTGTTTTCTAGGACCAGTAGTGAACAGTCATGTCTATGACCGCCAACCTGGGTGTCAAAAATGGCTTCCAAATAATGGGAGAACCTCAATGATAAAATTATCTGTGATGTCCATTAGTTTTACTTACACACACTCACACATTCCCAGGCTGTGCATGTGCTTGTGTGCTTGTGTGCTTGTGTGATTGTGTGTGTGTGTGTGTGTGTGTGTTTATAAACCCAGGCTTCCTCTCAACTAAGGGGCTGTTAAAGAGTTAAAGATGACGTTTACCAGCCCTACAGTCCTTTCCTGACCCAGCAGAACCTCTCCTGCCACTCCAGATGTTTAACCATGTTTATTTTCTGATATTTTCTTCCCTGTTTTTTTTTTGTTTTTTTTTGTTTAAACTCCCAAATCTGTTAAATCTCTCTTCCAGTAGAAATGGGGTTGTCTATCATTGGCTCCATGGCTTGTTTTACAGCTGGAGGAAATTGCAGGTGATTAAAAGTAAATTATTGTACTGTAGGAATGAAATTATTGACCAGACGTGGCTCAAACAACAGTCTCTACAAAGCAGTGAATTATATGTTATGGGGCGGAGGTCTGTTTTGTTGCCTTAGCTCTTTGCCTCGAGGTTTTTAATACATTTTCCTCCGTTGTTCCCCCAGGAGGGGGAGAGAAGAGCTCTCCACTTCACACGTGCCGCGGGTCACGTCTTTTTATTATTCTTCTGCAAAGTGGCGAAATATCGAACCGACCGCGAAAGACGGCGACCGCCGAGGTTCGCTTTCGCAGCCGTTAAAGCTCGCCATTAAAGACCTCCCCGTCTCCCGGCCGCGCTTTATTAGCGTGTTTAGGCTAAACGCTTCGCCCTGTAACGTGCGGCGGTGAGCGGAAGTACAGGAGCTGTGTGGTGATAAACTCACATCTCCCTCCCCGCCCCTTTCCTCACATGCGTTTTGACGGGAGCTCCCGTTATGCGCGGCCTGATCTTCTCAGTGCGCGCAGGGCTAATTGGGGGTGATGGTAGCGGTGGCAGTGTTTGGGTCTGCTCGGTTTCTCTGCGCGGGCTGGAACTTCTCCATCACCTTCATCTGCGGAGCCAGAGCCCTGGGAAGAGCTGACACAAGAGCGAGGCATGCCATTTCCGTCCTGTGTTTGCCGCTTCCTGGCTTCCCCCTCCCCTCTCCTAACCACAAGGCGGGCTGAGATTCCACATCGTTTACTCATCGTTTTTTTTTGTTGTTTGTTTTCCATAAAAAGAAGCAGAATTCTAGCAAATCTACTCTTTGACTTTTAAGATTGGCACGCGATTAACACGTTATTGCTGTTAAGACCACTGCAGTCTCAGCACATTGTTCCCTTATGAAGTAGAACAAGGTAATGATTGAGGCTGTTCCGGGTGGACGATCCCATTATCTCAAATTTTACACGCGACAGAAACTCATTGACCAGCTCTAACCTCGTCTTTTCATGCGTTCTTCTCTTGGCCCCTCCCCCAAACCCCCCTCCTCCAGCAACCCATCTCGGATAATGTTTCCAATCACTGCGCCTCCTGCCCGGCCAGGTGGAGAGCGCCATAACCCAAACGTGCCGTTAGCGTTTTGGAAAAGACTGGAGCGTGCTCCTTTAACGTGCTGTTTGTGCGTTGCAGGAATGGCAGAACTCCATCCAGAAGAACGCGGGGATGGCCTTCATCGAGCTCGTCAACGAGGGGAGGTAATTATAATTTCGAGAGGGTGACCCCCGCTGCCCCGATCTTCATTATCCCCGGCCCCCCCGATCCATACGTGGCCCGGGGAGCGCACGCCTGTATTGAATAAAAATCAATGCCGCCAGAGAAAGGTGATCTGGGAGCGGCGGCCCAGAGTTCAAGTCTCCATCAATACCTGCCTGTTCCTTTGGGACGCGGGGGGCGCTGACGGGCCAGGGGAGGAGGGGGGGGTGCATGATCCCTGACTCCTGACTCCTGACTCCTGCTGCTCACACTGGGGAAATCTACACATCTCTTCTGCTGCATGGGAGATGAGCTCTCTCCCTCTCCCTCTCCCTCTCCCTCTTTCTGTCTCTGTCTGTATCTCTCTCTCCCTTCCTCTCTCTGTCTGTCTGTCTGTCTGTCTCTCTCTCTCTTTCCTGTCTCTCTGTCTCTAAATTTGTTTGTCATTTTCTCTCTTTTACCATGGGGTGGACTCTTGTTATCAGTTATGTCATCCGACACCAAAAAGAGCTGACCATACAGAGATAACAGCGTTTGGTAGTTATTTCACGCCCAGGGTGGAGAGCAGCACTATTGAGAATGGGTAGGGTCACAGCGGGCCACGCAGGCTTGCGGTAACCCTGGGCTCCAGAGCTTGGGTTGCATTTCAGAGCCCGGGTCTGCTATTGTTCCACGTTACACGCTCCTGACCTGCTGTGACCCTGGGATGGGGAGCACCTGTTCTTGGCTGGGGTCCTATTGAACGTTTGATTGGTCCAGATAACATTAGGGATTTACACACATGTAGTGCGATGGCAGAGGTCTCCCCTATGTCAGATGCATATCGTTAACAAATCAATTAGCGTTCACTCCATTGGGGTCTTACCAAACCCCCCTGTAACTGATCAACCACGTCCGTATATTTCACCGCACCATTGGGAAAATTGGTGAATGTGACTGTTTCTATTTTTTCTTGTTGAATGTGATGGTTTCTCTGTACCCCTGTATTGTGTGTTCAATGTGATGGTTTCTCTGTACCACTGCATTGTGTATTGAATGTGAAGGTTTCTCTGTACCCCTGTATTTTTCTTGTATTGTGTATTGAACGTGAGGTTGATGGTTTCTGTGTGTGTGTGTGTGTATGTGTGTGTGTGTGTGTGTGTGTTCATGTGAGCGTGTGTGCGCACATGTGTTTTCTTAGATTGCGTGTTGACTGTGAGGTTGATGGTTTCTGTGTGTGTGATAGTGTGTGATAGTGTGTGATGGTGTGTGATGGTGTGTGATGGTGTGTGATGGTGTGTGATGGTGTGTGATGGTGTGTGATGGTGTGTGATGGTGTGTGATAGTGTGTGATAGTGTGTGATATTGTGTGATAGTGTGTGAGTGTGGGCGTGTGTGTGCATGTGTTTCCCTGTATTGCGTGTTGAATGTGAGGGTTGATAGTTTCTCTGTCTCTCTAACAGTTTGCTGAGTCACAACATGAAGGACCACCTGGTCAGGGTGGCCAAAGAGGCGGAGTTCATCCTGAACAGACAGCGTGCTGAGGACATCCAGAAACACAGAGAGTTTGAGGTGAGCGTCCGTACCCACAATCCCCCGCTCTCTCTACAAGGGCACGGGAGGGCGCTGTCTGTACCAACAACCTCCTCCTCTCCGGGACACAGCTGGATGCAGTCGGTACCCATACTCCCCTGCTCTCTGGAACACAGGAGGTTACATTTCTTACCTGCACTCTCCCGCTTCCTCTAGGACAAAAGATAAAAAATCCTGCCGTCTTACAGGTACGGCACATTTGCGCAGAGCTAGCGAGGCGGAGCCATAAGATCGGTCTGTGATCTCGAGTAAGTCCCCAGGCGTAGAGGAATCTAAGAGGCTGCTGTTTCCCCCCCCCCTCTTTACAGTGACATAAAATGAATCACTTCTATCTCCAGACATACAGACCAAAAAAAAAAACAAAAAAAAACAGCCAGGTGCAAGACGCTGAACAAGGCTCGTTATTTATGAACCCAACCGCCATCATCAGCGCGGCTCCCATGATGCCAAAACTGCTGTTGTCAGTGAAGCTGGCAAGCCTCTCAATGTAGCCCACAGTAAAATGCTTTCTTTTACCCAAGATGAATAATGAAGTCTCCCCCCCACACACACACACACACACACACACACACTGTAGATTACCCTTGGCACGTACCTTAACCAAAACATACCGGTGTCTGAGATGTTAATTTATCCTGGAGTCGTTCGGTGGGGGTCCAGGTGCCCCCCGCCACCTCCAGGCAAACACAGTCCTGCCATTCAGCGGAAAGCGGGCCTTTTGGCGCGGGGACCGGGCCGAGCCCTTTTTCCTCCTCCTTTCACTGAATCATTTCCTGTGCTGCGGAGGCCTGCTGATTACACTCCCGTAGGGCATGTATTTCCCGCTGACAGGAATACGGCCACGGCGCCCGGGCTCAGAGCGCCTCTGCCCCCACAGGGCCCGGCCAGCACTAAAGCTGCCGCCAGCGGCGCGGACGGCCTGCGGGCCGCGGGGCAAGGCCTGGGCCTGAAGGGCCCTCTGTTTTTTTTTTCAGTAAAAAACATGCTCAAGTTGTAAAAACGTGTGATGTTTTGCGACGGGTCACGCCAGGGTCTCACTTACCACAAAACACCCCGTACTGAACGGGCGGCGTTCGTGCAACCGCGACTTGCTTTGCTAGCCTCTAGTGGTGGAATGTTGGTACTACAGGAGCCACTCCTTTGGCTATCGACTTACTCGGAGTTAGCAGTTAACCGCGGTCACCTTTATAGCAGACCGCACCTCCTCATTGTAAATGGGACTTTAGTTGTATTTTTTCAATAGAATGGATGGGGGGGGGATTGAACTCTTCAGGGAATGAACCATTTCAGATTTTAAGCCCAAAATGCAGTCTTCCTGGACGCTTCACTAGTGTGCGCAAACTAACTGCTCATTGACACTCTTTAGATAATATATATGTACAAAAAAATAGAATGCAGCTATTATGCTGCTTCTACCATGCGGGCGCAAGAATAGTGAATGCATTGCTTTAAAATACGTGAGGCAGAACGTAGGTAGAGCAACGAGTGTTCTCACAGAATGTGTGTGTGGACACTGAAATAAAATATCTTTTGAATAGTAAATCATAGAAGTGAGAGGAAATGACTCCTCGGCAGCTAAAAGCACATGTCCTTCGCAGCTTTATTGAGCTCCATTTCTCCACTAACACGGGGCTGTCTGAAGCAGTCTGGAGACCTGGCCGGGCAGTGACACGTGGAATTTCTCAAACCAAGTTTTTGCACAGTTGTACCAACCTTGTCAGCTGTAATTACGCCGGTTTTATTATTTTTTTTAAAACGTCAGAGGCAACGGTTTAAAACGCTGCTCCGTGCGTGTCGCCCCGGCTAACAAGGGTACAGAACTTAAACAGGCGGTCAGCGTTGGCGTGTGTGTGACATTACTTCTTGTGGCTTGATGTCTTAAAGCTCGGGGGGGCGGTTCTGATGAAACATTTTAGCACCAAAGAAGGTTTATTCATAGGATACTTCAGTCAAAACAAAACAAACAAAAAAAACAAGTGACTTATGTTTTGTTGACTCACATTAGTGTTGCAGAGCCTGCATTTCCAGTTTTGAATAAAAAATTGAAAGCAAATTTTTTTGCAACCTGTACATTTTTACCATTTTTACCATTTTTACCTGTGTATGTGTATTTTTCCTGTCTAGCCAGAGAGAGCTCCCCGTCACCAAAGCCCCAATTTTGATCTTATTTCTTTTTTTATGCTCTCCTCTGTCTTTAAACGACTGTCCTGCCTGCGACGATAATCAGATACCCACTCAGCCACGCAAACTATGCTCCACAATTGAATTCTCCACTTAAATGCAGGGGGCCCATGCTTGACCTCGGAGAGAACCGAGCCTCTGATAAGTGCAGCACTGATATTGCTGTATTGATTTTCCTCCATTCCGGCTCCCCTCGTCTCTGCGAGCCGCTGGTTTCATCCCGCGGTGCTACAATAAAAAAGGAAACCACCGAATGAAACGTGCCCCAGGGGCAAATTTTTTTTTTGCAATCTTCAATTTTTTTTTAAAGGCCAGGTTTATAGCGTTTACGTCTTTTGGTTTTTGGAGCATAGAAAAAATATAAAAATAGAAAGTGTTTGTGTTGCAATCAGAGGGCGATTGTGCCTCTATTTGTTATGTAGCCGACACTACGTGAGACTTGTAGTGCTGGCCTTTTGAGACAAAGAAAAATGGCCGCAGGTTTGTTTTCCTTAAAAAGAAAATCCTGAAAAAACAAACAAGCTTTGTTTTTCCATCCTGATATACTTTATTTAATCCACATTAGAAAAGATGTATTCATATAGCTACACCTAACTGAAATGTGCATATAAAAATGTTATAATCCATTTATTACTCATAGTCAAATGCTTCTAGTAATATTCTTGCAATTGTTATATTGTCATAATGACAATATTTGCATTAATACCACAGTGGAAAACCCTTTTGTTCTTGTTGAAATTATTTCATAACTGCTATCTGTGTTCACCATAATACCACCTGCTCAATAATGAGTGGTAAATATACTCTACTCATGCTATACTATAAAAGGCAACATGTATTAATGGTGATTGACAAATGGCTAAATGCATTGTGACTACAAATGGTGATATTTTGCAATACGATTTCTTTCTGCACATGAACTTGATTGCAGCTTTGAGCAGCTGCGTGCTGTAGTCTGTATAGGCTTTCTGTTTGAGAAAAGTGGACGTACAGTAGAAGCAGTTCGATCGATGGAATTGGGCTGAGACCCTGTTGCTAGTATCAAACCGCGTGGCGTCATTTACAACCACAGAAAGCCGCAATCAGCGAGGCTCGGTTTTAGCGATCCCGTTTGCGGGCCGTGGAGAGGAAGTACACGGTGGTGCGGCCGCTGCGCCGGTGCGCGAGCGCGAGCACGGTTTCTTCCCAAACGCCACAGCCGGGTAATGGAATTTGTAGCGAGCCGAGCTCAGCGGAAGCTCGGAGACACTCGGAAGTGAATTATTAAATAGATAAAAATAAATTTATGTTTGCTCCCTGTCACAGTTCATATCCACAGGAAGCCGTGATGGAGGGGCGGAGTGATTTAGGCTGGTTTGCTCATAGGGATGGCGAGCGTATGCCCGGTCCCGACAGGATTGAGTTATCTCCGCTCCCGAGAGTAAGTTATTGCATCGCGGCCTGACAGAGACGGAGATAACAGGGTGAAATTCAATTACCTTTTAGTGTTTTCTTTCTAATAGGATCGGTAATGTGGAAAAGATCGGGAGATGATGCCGCTCTATAGAGCGGCGCGATCTGCTTCGATACCTGATTCCGGGGGAGGATGGCGGAGGGGGAGGGGCGGGGCGGGGCTTCGCTCTTTCTTTACGGCCCTTCATTAGGGATGAGTTGTGGAGGGCTGTAGGGCACAAGGCCAGATTAGGAGGTCCTGATAGCAAAGAGTAAGGTAGACACGAGGTCATTCCTTTTTTTTCACCCGCTTTCCATTCTTTCTTTGTGTTCACTTTGTCCAATCTGGCTCATGATGCACTTTAAACGAGCGGGCTTGGATGCTAATGGAACGCGAGCGTGAAAGCAGGTAGTTAGCTCTGCGATTAGCCCTCCGTGTCATCGGCCGTCCGTCTTACGCCGCGATCGCGGGCGGCGATATGCGCGGGCCAACCTTTGTAGGCCGCGCGTTAATGCAACGTTGCCGCCGCGAGCCGCGCTACAGCGCGATAGCAACAACAATCCGCGCTCCAGGAACAGAATCGATATCAACGGCTCGGCTAGTCCTCCAGAGCAAACTGTGATCATATTCTTAAAAAGTGTAGAAATGGATCCTTTGAATCATAAGGCACTGCTGCATAACTGCATGCAAATCCTGGATGTGTTGAAGCACAGGTTTTTGAAATCTCACCTGTGAAGTAATAAAGAAGGCGAAATGGAGTTGGGTAAATCTTTGCAGGTGTGCTGCTTGGTTTTTAGGACTGGGTGACGGAGGGGTGTGATTAAAATGCCCATATGCTACAGATGTGACCCCTCGTGTTGTGTTGCCCCCGGTGATACAGATGCGACCCCTGTCATTACAGTGACCGGCCTTGTTACACAGGTGTGGGTGCGGCCCTTCGTTTCACAGCCGTGTTCTTGAACACCGACGCCGTGCCTCAGGAGCTGTGTCTAAAAGGCGCGCCTCGGCGTGTGTCTGTAAGCTGGATTCCACTCCCAGCCTCTTCTCGCAGACGCACCACCCTGACAGACAGATGGCATCGAACACACTGCCGTGGAGGAACGTGCCGTCGTACGATGCCGTAACCCCACGTTCTGAGCGATGGTGGGATTTTCATAGGGCTTTTTCCGCCATGATTTATGGACATGGAACACGCTTCCTGGCGTGCCGGGAGATCGCCCATCTCTCAGAGGTGAGCTCTTCTCTTCTCCATGAGCGACCAGCCATGTTACATCCCGGTAATTCATCTGACATGTGCGTGGCAGCTATACTTCATAATTCATAATGTCAGACCGTAAGGAGCTGGAGACCAGAGCTCTCAGTGTCAAGCCCCAAATTGCTGAATGTGGCACTGCCTGTTGGTGCTATTTTACAACAATGGAATGTACGTGTGTGCGCGTGTATGTGCGTGTGCGTGCGTGTGCGTGTGCATGTGTGTGCATGTGTGTGCATGTGTGTGCATGTGTGTGTGTGTGCATGTGCATGTGTGTGCATGTGTGTGGAGATGTTTCACTTCCACAGAGGTACTGTAGCTCGGCCAGTTGACCTGACTTAATGGACCTTTAATTAACCTGAGACAGCGGGCTGCCTGGCGTAGATGGAACTCTTTGCACTGCATTATTAATGGAATCACTTCCCTGGATAAAGCAAGGTGTCAGGATTATTGTTTTTTTAGGCTAGTATTTGTTGTCGTCTGGTTGAACGAGTCGAACCGTTGAGGATATATAACAAAGCAAAGAAGTGTGCACTTTTTGAGACTATAACACAGAGAGAGAGAGAGAGAGAGAGAGAGGAGAGAGAGGAGAGAGAGGAGAGAGAGGAGAGAGAGGAGAGAGAGGAGAGAGAGGAGAGAGAGGAGAGAGAGGAGAGAGAGAGAGAGAGGTGTTACAGACAGACAATTAATCGCATTAGGAATAAGACAGATGTTTCATATGGAGAGAGACATATAAATCAGACAGTTCATCACTGTTGGAGTGAGACAGACTGTAACCCACGATGAGTGAGACTGTGGGAGTGAGACAGACTGTAAACCATGAGGAGTGAGACAGACTGTAAACCATGAGGAGTGAGACAGACTGTAAACCATGAGGAGTGAGACAGACTGTAAACCATGAGGAGTGAGACAGACTGTAAACCATGAGGAGTGAGACAGACTGTAACCCACGAGGAGTGAGACAGACTGTAAACCATGAGGAGTGAGACAGACTGTAACCCACGAGGAGTGAGACTGGGAGTGAGACAGACTGTAAACCATGAAGAGTGAGACAGACTGTAAACCATGAGGAGTGAGACAGACTGTAACCCATGAGGAGTGAGACAGACTGTAAACCATGAGGAGTGAGACAGACTGTAACCCATGAGGAGTGAGACTGTGAGTGAGACAGACTGTAAACCATGAAGAGTGAGACAGACTGTAAACCACAAGGAGTGAGACAGACTGTAAACCATGAGGAGTGAGACTGTGGGAGTGAGACAGACTGTAAACCATGAGGATAATCAGAACAAAGTGGCTTTTTTTGTGTCGTTCAGGAGATGTATGTTACACCTGCCAGCACAGTTCTGTCAGTGCTTCTCTCTGACCCTGCATGAGAAGAGCAGAAATAGAGACTTATTTTCTGAATAATTTGATGCTTAACCCTTTGAAGAGTCGGTTTTTCTGAATGTTTTTGTTCGAAAGTCAGTGTTCTAGAGCATTGTTTTCAATTACCTGTAGTGACTGTTGCATAAGCATTAGAATGATCAGAACATTGTAATCGCATATTTGCGATCTTACGCCTTACAGTGTATTTAAATGCCATAATGTAATAGCACCCTACAAAGCGGATGTAAGTTAATGCTATCAGATAGCATGTGTGGTAGCAACAGGACCTCCTCTCTCAGGGACTGGAAGGGTGGTGGCCAGTAGGTAGACGGCACACAGCTGAATAGGATAACGGTGTTGTTCGGATGTCACGCTGCCATTGGAGTGAGACCGTGCCATTGCATTAGGCAGCCAGCACATTTTAAGAATATGGCAATGCTGTGGTCAGTACAGACAGTACACACCTGAAGAGGGAGAGACAGTAATGTAGTACTTTACAGACAGCGTAGCCAGTACACCTCTGTCGCAGTGAGACGGACAGTAAACATCTTCAGGAGTGAGACTGCTGTAATATCAGAGACAGACAGTGCTGAAGCAGACAGACAGACAGACAGAACACCTCCAGGTGTGAGACTGTTGTAATATTAGAGATGGACAGTGACAGTGCTGAAGCAGATGGACAGACAGACAGACAGACACGTCTCTAGGAATGAGACTGTTGTAATATCAGAGACCAACAGTGAGGGTATTGACACAGACAGACAGATCACATGCCTCTGTAGGAGTGAGTCAGTGTTGTAAAACCACAGACAGACAGTGAGTGCGTTGAGACAGACAGACAGACAAATGGCACTCTTCTAGGAGTGAGACTGTTGTAATATCAGAGACAGACAGTGAGAGCGCTGAAGCAGACAGACAGACAGATCGCATGCCTCTGTCGGAGTGAGGCAGTGTTGTAATACCACAGACAGACAGACAGATAGACGGCACGCCTCTCGTGACACTGTTGTGATCAGAGACAGACAGAGCGATGTGGAGCTGTGCTGTTGGAGCTCAGTTCTTGCTCTCTCGCTGGCTGTCTCTTCCCTGTGTGTAATTAAGTCCCATGGTGATGCTTCTACACGACACATCGTTATTCCTGTGGCTTGTGCTCAGGGGACTGAATAGCAGATATATGGTTATTTTCCTCCTCTCCCTCTCCCTGAGCCTATCCACAGTGATGCGGGAGCTGTCCTATGTGCTAAAATACCCCGGAAAAAGCAGGAATAGCCAAGGCTTTCTCCTCAAAATAACAACTCGACACAGTGTGGATTTGTATTCATTCACAGTTCCTTTTGGAAATGTTTTATACAAATAACAGAAAACAGTTGATAATGTTTCAGCTACGTTCATTTGAGTAATTTTGACTTGTGATAACGGGCACGCAGCACCTGAAAAGTGATTGCACTTGGAATTTTCACGTGTGCGGGAACGTGTGCGATAGTTTTTATTTAGTGTTCTCTTGGTGTATATGCTTTAAACTGGTGGGCAGCTTATTTTATGCACTAAGGTTCCCCTATGCCTGTGTTCATTGTACCCAGAGCACTGTGTTTCCCTTTGTCGTGAGTGGTAGTTCTTAAGGGGACGCTCCACTCCTGATAACACAGTGTGTACTGCGCAGTGTACATTCTGTTCGTGCCCAGCGTGTACGTTGCACTCCCATGCACGTCAAGTTTAAGCGACACTCTTAAGGCCCTTTGTTCCACATTCTGGGGGGGGGGGGGGGGGGGAAGGAGCAAAGCGGTCACTTTCAAAAGGACAAATATTTTTCATTTGGCACGTGTCGCAGCCGCTTTATTATTTTTCCAGCGAAGAAAAGGAGAATAGAAAAACGACAGCTCATACATACGATTCCTCAACTTGCTTGACCTTGAACTCGCGGCGAATGGCGGGCCGCTCGACGCGCGTGGGATAATGGAGCAGACGGATGCGTTTGGGAGGGATGGCGGCTCGCCCGGGGATGAAGAAGCGGCTGTCTGCCGGTTGGGACCGGTCCATTAAAACAAGAGGAAGGAGCAGAGATGGTTTGATAAGTGTCGGGCTTCGCCTCTGCGGGGGAGGGACGGGGGGGGGGCAGATTCGTTTCCGCGCTGCGGGGAAATCAATACGCCGAGGCTCTGGGTGACAGGGGGCATCATTTCAGAACTGAAGCGCCTGTCACACGGTGTCATTCTGTGACTTTTGTTCGCCATTGTACTTTCAGGCCTTCATTTTTCTTTGTCTCCTCTCCCGCTCGTTCCTGAGGAGGCTTTGCGCAAATTCCCCTGGTGCCGTTTTGCGTTCCCTGTTTTAAACTCGAGGGCAGGGATCAAGTGCGGGAGAAGGCGCGATTCCGAAAGCACGCCGGTGCCCGTTGTTTGCGACCCACCTCCCTCCCTACCCCCCGTCCCGTGATCTACAACGGCGCCTGATTCTCTGCGAATTTGCATCGGTTCAAAAGACAAGGACGCTCCTGTCTGCCGGACGGCTTTTCCCGCTTTAAATGAAACCCTGGGGGACGCCGTGTCTGCGGATGGGAGAAATTGGAGAGGAGTGTTGGAGCAGGAGCCGGTGTGCATCGTGCCACCGTGTCAGTAGGGTACAAATGAAGAGCTTTAATAAGATCCCCACTGTCTCTGTCCTCCACGAGGCCTGTTTCATTGTGGCAGCATTAAAAGCCTGAAGAGACACGCCGAAGGTTGCGTTCAGAGCCATTTTGGCTCTTTGTCTGTTACGTATAAATGCAGGTCTGAGTTGCAATAATGAGGCAGTGACCCGCTCGCATGTTAATTAATCAAGCGCCTCAAGTCTTCCACTGTAGCAAAACATATTTTGACTGAACTGAATTTTGATGTTTGATTTGGCTTAGATCAGGCAGATGTGTTGATTCATATTAGTTCTCAGAATAGGCTACACTGGGAGCGGTTAGGGTTCAGGTTCGACTGGCTTGGGTTGAGATTTATTTTAGGGCTCCAATGATTTGAGTCTGTTTTGCTAACATAAATGTCGAGTGTTTCCTGAACTGATGAATTATTTGAGACATTTCTATTTATAATTTATTCCAGTGGATCCTGTTGGGTGTAATACCTCCATCAAATGGATATTTCCCATGGTAATTGGTACGCCATTCAACTTCATCCGAAATGGCACACAACAAAGATGTCTTTGTGCTTGGGTTTTTGTGTCGGTCGCTCAGCTAAATTTCTGCATTTGTTGTTCCGTTCACGTCTGTCCCACGTCACCTTTTCTCTGTCAGGATATAGCCTCTTCTGTCCGAATGGAGTTTAGGATTTGTGATTGCAGTGGGAGGATTTGCTGGATCTCCAGATGAACGGCTGAGAGAAGTGTGTCGTTTCTCTAACTCGGGCCTTTACTCTTCGCATTGATCTGTAGGGCGGTGAGGGGGCAGAGCAGGTGGTTTTGGGGTCTTGGCAAGTTTGCCAAAGGCCCACCTGTTTGCCCGGGTCACGGCCATGACATCACCAAAGAAAAGCGCACATTCGGCGCGGTTGACGGTTCTTTTCCCACATTCAGGCTTAATAACTCCCGTGGTTAGGGTGTATAAATGAGCGCATTGCAGCGCTACATCAGAGCAGCTGTTTGGCTGTAGTTCCAGGGGAAGTCGACGCTCTTTGCCCGCTAGTTAGCGATTGCTCGTTAGGCTATGCTGGGTTGTGACAGATTATCCGGGACCCTTGAAATAAAGCTTGCTCGTTACACATGTAAAACCTTTTAAATTGCTATTGTTATTTTACTCTAAATGCAAATAAGAATGCAGAGAAGTTAGGCACCATGTTTATGTTCAGATTCCAAAGCTTTGTTTTTACTGATCATCAGAAGTGCATGTGCAATAATCATTCTAGCGAGATGGTTTATCAGTATGTAAAAAGTATAGCAGTTAAGAAACCGGGCTTGTAACTCAGAGGTTGCAGGTTCCATTCCCAGTTCGCGCACTGCTGGTGTTCCCTTCAGAATAAATGGTATTTGACTCAACCCTAGGGTATTTATGTAGCAATTATATGTATGTACTTGCTACAGTCAATGCCCAGCTGTGTAAATAGATATTATGTAAAATATTAATATTTAAGTTGCCATGTAAACCCTGTGAGGTACGCTGAACAAAGGGGAGTCTCCGTGGCGACCATGGCGATACGAATGCCCAAGTTGGTGGCGGCATCTCGCAGGTAGCCCGCTGCGTCTCACCCCGGTGTGATCTCTCTTTATTTCCCTGTGTGCCTGTAGATGCTGTCACGCTGGCCAGCAGGCCCCGCATCTCACAGATGGAGATTAATGGCCACAGCACCCACTCCGAGCCTCATCAGAGGGCCAATGTCGATGGCTAAAGGGGTTAATGTTTAAAGATTCGGCCCGGAATTCCCGTAAAATATTTTAGTTTGATTTCCATTTCATCATGCTTGTAAGGTCAAACTTGACTTTAATGTTCCCACAAAGAGACGTAGATTGATAATTGGGATAGAATAGCCTTCTAATGTGATTTATACCTATGGATTTTCTGTCAGATATGAGAAGTTGCTGTTGAAATTGGAGAGGAGGACCCATTATAAACCACTTTAGTGTGTTTACTGGTAACATAGTGGGGCAGGTTTCATTTGTGCAGCCATGGATCCACACTAAAGAGTACTGTACGTCCTCTGTCCCATCGGGTTTACATTCGTTTGATTCAATTTACTTTATCCAGTAAGCAGGGTATAGCACAGACCTTATTGCATTAGACCTCCGAATGTTGCAGCTTAAATGTAGCGACCCATCCCGTCGTTTAAAGTCCTATCCCCCTCTGCACTGTAGCTTGCGCACTCCCAGCAGTAACAGTGGACAAAAAAAAAAAAAGACTGAAAAAATGCATTAAAGGCACACGTCGCTTATAGACCTTTACAGTCGGCGTGTTTTTTTGGAAATATCGAAGCGAAATTTGAGGTGAGTGAGACTACACAATGATGATAGCAGACCGTTCAGCCCGTCCGGGCTCATCATTTATCAACAAACTTGATCTAGCCTTGTGTAAAGCCTGGATTTGAACAACACAAGGGTCTGCCTCTACTGTGTGACTCGGCAAGTGTAAAAACAGTACTTACCTTTAGCTAAGCCCCTGTTTTACTCACTGAACTCTTTTATGGATTTAAAAGCCACAATCAAATAACCCCTAACTGAGTGCCTTATCATGTATATCCCATTATACTCTTTGTGGTTTTGTCCATGTGGACTGTGAGTACTGCTTTATATTTAGTGTTGTGGCTTGAGGTAGTCTTGCCCAAACTGCTGTCCGTGAAGCACGCACATTCTGTCTATACAGGAGGTCTTCAATTTAATTGGATTCAAGTTCCCCACAATATACAAGGACAAATTGGCATTTCTTGCCGTGAACTTATGAAGCATAATGTGCCCTGCTTCAGTGTTTTTGTTGAAGTTAAAGAAGCATATTTGATTACAGTCAGACAGAGAGGAATGTCTTTCTCTTTCCCTTTCTTGGTTCTACCCCAACCAACCCCCCCCCCCCCCCCCACTCTCATTTTTACCTCAGGGCATCAGTAAATATGTGTCCGGTATTATTAATCTCACTGACAGCAGGACAGCGGTGACCCCACAATTACACTGGCTTCAGCTCTGTGTGGAATTGCAGCTCATGTAGCCTCCAGCCTCATATGCAGGAATGCACACAGGGTTTACGCCTGCATTG